>JBBPOK010000063.1:0-92555 GCA_038091415.1 Leccinum variicolor | reverse complement strand
GGGCGAACTACGGCCTGGGAGGAACGGACTTCAACAAGACCACTACACTGATTTGGACACAGAATGGAATCGTGCTTATTTGTGTCGATACGAAACTTGGGATTTACAGCTTGTGTTACAGGCCAGTTCTTCCGTATACGGCAGGCAATCCTATCTTGTTCCTGTGTTCCTATCAACTCCCGGGCGATGCCGAGCGGTGAGATAACAACATATCATATATTCGACTTTATCGCGCTACACTAGGGAATATGAGCAAGTTGCAATTGATCACGACAATATGTACAACCGTAGGCGCAAAAGTGGTTCAACAGAAATGGCATGGCATAGCATAGCATATTCTGCACCAAACAATGCATGCTTGATTGACAAGCACCCCGAAAGCCGTCTGGGTGTGGCGACACCAAAATTAGGAATGAATGAAACACTAAAAAGGGGGATAAACCAGCAAGTTCATGCTTCTGACATTGTCATGTCTGCAGCTGAAACAGATGAGATTGCATTCTGCGTTGGGGACGATGCCACCTTGGAGTCATCTGCGACAGCATCTGCCGGCGCACCATTGGTTGTAGTTTCGGCGCCACTCTCGCTTGGCTTATTGGCACCCAGTATGGCGTGCCATTTGTCTACCAAGGCTTTTGCTCGTGCTCGGAACTTGAATTCATCGTCGCGAGGCACCTTGTCCGGCGTTAGAGCCGCGATGTGTCGCATAACCTTGCCGATTTTAGAAAACTGCCATGGAAAAATACGGTCATGATGGGAAGCGCCACGCCCAACGCCACACAAGCACGCACTGAGAGAAAATTGATGAGGTTTGGGTGTTCGTAGTGTTCCACTGTCGTGAATAATTGGTCGAGGGCGGGCATATCCTGTGCAATTTCCGTTGGGAGTGGCAATCTACGCTGTCTGAATGACTCACTTCATCCGATGGAGCACCCTTGCTACCCAACAGAGCCTTCTGTAGCCTATGTCGCCACTCTCTTACTTTGCGAGCTTCAGGATCTGCCTCTAGATTCGCTGCAGGACCTTTGGTCAGAAACCACAAGAAAAAAAGCATATAAACGATGGCGCACCATCGACTTCTTCCTCTTTCTCTCGTTTCGGCTTCTTGGAAGGCGGTGGAGCGGCTTTAGCGCTCATTCCAGCATCGTCGTCCTCAGCTTCGGCTTCGGCATCTCCTCCCTCATCCTCGGACTCGATCACCTCTTTAGACTTTGCTCCGTTTTTCTTCGACTTCCCCGTAGCCAATTTTTTCTCCGTTTTCACCTTTGGCTTGGACTTTGCCTTACCAACAGATGCCTCAGCATCCCGCTTACGCTTTTTTGACTTGGCGGGTTTCTTCATCTCTTGGTCCTCATTTTCAGTCTCGAGCTGGTCGACCGGCTCATTATCTTCCTGTTCTGTGGTTGCCACCTGCAAGCTCTCCAGCTCCTTCTCCCACTTTTCGGGATCAAGAGCGATTCTGTACCCAGACAAAAGTTCAAGATTTTTCTTGTGTGGCTCGGCGATGTATGCACGGATCTCGTGTTCCTTCAATCTCGATATATCTTTTGACACAAGCCATGCACTGTGTCGAAACAGGGTTTACCATCTCGACAAGGGAAGATGGAGATGGAGACGCACAACTCTGCGGTAGGGAAAAACTTGACACAGTGAAAGAGCGTCTTTTTGCCAGTAGGGCGCTCCTTGGCAACGACGGATGGGACATTGTCGGGATTCACGACCTATAGGGATGAAAACGATGAACGAGGGCTTTCTGGGCACAAGGAAGACGCGACATACCATGCCAGGCCAAGGCGGAAATCCGCGTACTTTGCCCAAGACGATATCGCGTTCTGCATAATTGGTCTCTGGTTCGTTGTTTTTCGCTGCCTTTTTACTCATCACGAGTGGAAACGAGGAAAATGGAAAGGTTACAATGGAGGGTGCGGGACAGATAAAAGGAAAGGTTGAGGAGCACACCAACTTGGGTTGTGTTCGGCTATTTCCACTTGCAGTTTCGTTTGCCACGCGGGCCCGTGCGCACACGTAAGAATCAACAAAACAAACGCGTGACATTGAAAAAAATACCATTGAATACGGTACATGAAAACAATGCATCGTCGACGTCGCAGAGGTGCTCGTAGTGAAACTGGCCATTCAGGATGCGTTCAAAAAAGCGGGATATGTGCCTCGAAATGTGGTCTCTTCACGGTTGTTCGGTTGGGCGAGTCGGATTTTTCGGAGAAAATTCGACGTGGCGTGCTTTGTTTGTTCCCGGATAAGGGGATAACGCCAGGCACTGCTTGTGATCGAATCCGGGAACGGGTGTCACGCAGATAATGCCCAGCTCTCCTCCTGTGAAAGGACTCGGTCAGCGTTGCACGGTACGGGTGCTGAACGTACCCGCAGTGCCTCTTTGACCAGCGTGACGGCGCTGGACCGTTGGTTCCGGTGATTGGGTGGAAGCAACGGGTGTGCGCGGTGTTGCGAAGAAGTGCGACGGTTAAATTAACGGACAAGCGTATCTTCGAGGCGTGCTAGTGCGGTCGCCGAGGTCACGGAAGAACGCTGTGGCGTCGAGGAAGAGATGCAGACCGGGAGACGAGTCGACTTGCAAGTGCGATAGTGTGCGAGGTCGAGCATTGCAGTGCCACGCGCGTGTTTTCAGGGCAAGGTGACTGACTTGCAGGTCAACTGTTTCTGAGGATAGCAGAGAGGTTCGACGTGCATCATGGCGGGAGGAGTGCAAGGAGTGTTCCTAGCCGGGATTCTCTGAAATTAGAAATAAATAAATAAATTGCATAGAAAAGCGGCACGTTTCGCAACTCGGACGATTCATCATACGCATAACACTAACTACCCAACGACGGGAAGAGCGCTGGGCATAGAAAGCCGATCCCATCACACTCCTTGATGATCGCTTGAATCTGTCACACCGAACTCCAATGTGCCAAGTTATGAAGTCTTTGCCCAATCCGAGTCAAGCGAGCTCTCGGCTAGAGGTGCACACGCTGCAGCAAGCTTTTTTTAATGCCGCAAATCTCAGGGACATTGCGGCACGCACAGCGCACGAATCGTGCACAAAAGCCATGTCGTCGTTTTGCGTGGCCAGAACATTCAAGGCAGCGGCGAGAGTGTCGGCATCCCGCAAGAAGAGCGGATCACACACCGGCATCTAGATAGCGTTTTGATCGGAGATAGTTTCGGGGATTGAAAATAGACGGGGACGTCAACCATAACCACGAGTCTGAGGCACTGACGTCGATGTTCGAACCCATCCGTGGAGGAACCCGAGGAGGACAGGCAGAATTCAAGTGGTCCGACGTTTCTGCAGACAAAGACAGAGAAGTTGGGCATCGTCATTCCTCTCTTCACCCCACGCTGAGCGACGTTCTAGCACTATCTTGGTCACAGTATCAATGCACCAACCGGGAGGTGGCAAAAGAACAAGGACGTTCACTGGTACAATAGGGACAACGAGGACGGAGAGGCAGAAAGAGCCGAGGAAATTCGCAAAGTAAAAGAAGCAGAGGCAGAGGCACTTTCCGTCGCGCTGTAAGTTCGTCTGCAAATGTCTCACAAACGCGACCAACATCATCTCCCTGTTTCAGCGGTTTTGGCCCAACTGGAGCAAATGCTACACAACCTGCAGCAGGGTCATCAACGGAGGCGGCTCCGAGCACCAAGGACGACACAACGCGTCAACAAGAGAAGGAAGAGAGACGTCGCCAAAAAGCCGAGCGTAAAGAGGAGAAACGCACCCGCAAGGCAGCTCGCATGGCAAACCGTGATGAACAAGACGTACAGATGCGTCATCGATCACGGTCACGATCGCTGTCTCCCACCCGCAGAAGGCGCGGTGACGAAAGAGAGCGTCGTAGCCGGTCGCCTACCCGTGACCACGAGGACCGCCGCAATCGGGTGAGGGACTATGATGAATCTGAGCGGGAAAAGGAGAGAGGAAGGCATCGAAGATTATGGGACATGAATGTAGCGAGGGATAGGCCCCGCCACAGAGATAACTAGCGGGTTTCTCAGTATGTCGTACGTTTAGGTCCCATGCATGGGCTCACCAAGCGAACGGCAGGAGACGCTTACTTGACTGCAACGTTGCGTCTTGTTTTGGTCAACCCCTAAGCATGCTCGCGTGTTGTGGTCAAAACCGCCGGTGATGATCTTTTCAGATCTTATCAGAAGGTAATGTGCCTTGCGTTCCGTAGCTGCGCGCAAACCCCGTGGGTCAAATCGTTTGCCATTGGAATGACCAACGTCCTCGTTTTGATGTGGCAGACAAGCTTACTCTCCACCTTCACATGAGATGGCATCGCATCCTACGAAATAAGAGGACAATTCTCACTGGAGTGTTATTGGATACATTGCACGACATTTAGCCAAGCGAGGCGAGGCATCAAATCTGGTATCACCGGCTGTTGCCGTTGGCCACAAGATTCGACTTGAAACACGTTGATCTCGTTACACAGAAACCGGTTTTGAACGTTGAACGACAGCGGGGAAGGTTCTCATGGGGTATTCAAAGACGCGCTTTCCCTTTTTCCATCCACTATCTCGGACCGCTCGATCCCGCTCAAGAATCTGTTCCACCTCGTGTTCGAAGTGAATTATGTTATCATGACTCAGGTCGTACAGCCTCCCCGAACTTGCTGCGCGCTTCCGCTTTGAGGCACTGTTATCCAGCTCGATTTGCGCTAATTCTTCACTTGCCGTCGTTCGGGTACGCCTTGACGATCGAGACGTACGTCATCACGTCATTGCTCTCGTGAAGGCAGGTTCTACGATCAGTGCTAGATGCCCGCGCGTTCGGATTTACGACTGCAGGGCGCGATGCGGTTCCCTCTTTCGTCACATCTTTGGGCATTCTCATTTATCGTGCACTGACTATGAACGACTGCAGCGTGGTCGTGAAACCATCGACAAGGTTAGCTTCACCGATGGTATACCGGCAGTTTAATCCGTGCATGCAATGCGCGATATGCCTGCCGCCCATCTATGTTGCCTGCCCGCCATCTGCCGAAAGTGATTTCGATAGCGCTAGCAGCCTTCAAGGGACGAGGATTTAATCTGCACCTCGCTCAACGAGGGACGGAAACGAGCCCCCCCCCTCTCAACCCCGTCAACGCCATGTCCACCACTACCACTGTTTATGGCATGCCCTACCTGCTCGAAGACCGGAGCGGAGAGCTGACGGGGTCTGACTTTATCGACATGAATGACCGCCTTCGGTTATGTCTACGCTGTACGGCTCAGACGCTGTCACATACTGCTTACATGATCCACAACGCGACGCACGAGCACAATCCGTCGAACCCGCTGATCGCGCTCGCGTTCGGCCCGAACAATTCACTCGGGACGATCACCTTACGCAGCAGGGCTCCAATGACAATGGGCGACTATCTCGTCAAGCTCTCTTCGACCAGCAAGTGAGTGATTTTACTCGGTGAAGGAGTTTGCCTTTACTCCTTCCCGGCGACTGGGCACCGCTGACGGACGTGAAACACACAGCAACCGAACGAGGAAATTTCTGGGTTCGGACGGACGGGAGTATCGATGGAGCTGGAAATCGACCAAGGGGCACGAATGGACGGTGCGCGTTTTTCCCGTTTCCGGCACGTCATCGCGCGTACGGCGGTCTTCGTCCCGAGGCTGACTTGGATCTTGGATTCTGGGGATCCACGTGTCGCGCGTACACGCGTATGTGTGTGTGTGTTCCGTCGTCCGTGATTGGACGTGCCTACGCGCAATCGGATTCGGGAACGCTACAGTGTATGAACCAGAACGACTACGTCGTCGCATCGTACTCGCTCAAGGTCGCTGGCGAACCGGATTATCTCGGGTCGTCGGGATGCATGTTGACGATCGATGAGGCATATCCTCACCTCGCAGCCGGTGCGTTCTTTTGCGTTCGGACCCGCCTGACGACCAGGGTTTCTCTTTTTCGTCGTCCTTCCTTTCCATTTCCAATTTTCAAATTTGTTGAACCCGCTCATACGCCGAACGACAGAGTTTCTTGCCTCATTGACGATCATGCGACATATAATGGCACACGGTCTGTGACACGCACGACCGAAACGCGTTCTTGTGGGGTTGCGACAGCGCACTCGTGCTTGTGTGTGTATATGTTTCCGAGTCTCGGATTCGTTCCGGGACGTGCATCTTTATATGTATATGTAGTAGTATCGCTTTGGTTGTTGTTGTAGCTATGTCGCTTTTGCCATATGTATGTATATTGTACTAGTACTATCTCCCGATTTATTCATCCAGATCTTCATTATGTTTCCGGGAAGGCGGCACGGCGCCGGCAGAGGAAGAGAGCAAAAGAGAGGAAAGGAAGGAAGAGAAGGAAGAGGGGGGGGGCGGCTGCGGAGATAATCGGTATGATGAGCCACCCAGCCCTGGTATGTAAGAGATTTCATGAAGCGCGATTGGAAGGGGGGGAGGGAGGCCCCGGGCCCTCCGACACACTGTCAACCGTAATCTTGGCGAGAACGCGTCTCTCACTCGGGCGGGTTTCCCCCCGATTCGATGCCCTGTCCAGGGAGGCAGGGTCAGCGTTAGTGAGTGGGATCTCACGCCAGGACTGGTGGTTGGGGCTCCGGCGTGCAGCGTTATACCCGCCGTAGAAGCAATCTGTGGCAATCAGATGGTACAGCCTGAGGCTCAATTCGTCTTTGCATCCTATCGCGCGCGCGCGCGCGTTCCCGGCCGGTCCGTTCGAGGAGGGATTTCCGCTCGCTGTTCGAACGTTGAGCAAAACAAACGAGAGAGCTCGCGCACGTGCTACCGTGCCTCTTGACGACAAGCAACGGAACCGAATCGTGGATCGGGTTCTCACTGTTTCGCGACAGGGGCCCATGTAACGTGGGGAAGAAGCGCATATATAACCAACCACGACAGAAAAAAAAAAGGGACGGAAGGACAGTCGAGCCTCGTGTGCGAGTTGCCCGATCGCATCGAAAATTGCCACGCCCGAGTGAGCGAGCTCGGAGCGAGCGTATTAGAAGAGATAGAGAAAGGGATAGAGATAGCACGCGCGACCTAGGAATTTTGACATGGGATTCGCTCGGGCTGTGGCGTCGCGACGCACTCCTCAAACGACGTCTCACCGATCCCTGCCGATCTGGGGTTTTTCCGACCCCACTACTCGTCGTTCGTCATCCGGTGGCGGCGACGCGATAACACTGCAACTTCAAGTTGTGGCCCTGCTGGGTGGGTTCGTGGCGCCGCCGCCGTTGCCCGGTAGACCCCATTTGTTCGGTTCCGGGTTTAGAAGGAAATGGAAAGAGAGAGAGAGAGAGATAATACATTTCTGGTCGCAAAGAAGTTCGATGCGCTCAGCCTTGCGTGCCTGTGCCCCCCTTTGCTCGCGCGGGGCCGAGAGACGGCACGTCCCGTCCGCGGTACACAGAGCTTGTAATAGTATCTCCATGGAGGAAGTGTCGCGGGCGTTTCCTGGACGTCCCCTCTCCGGTGCAAGAAATGAAAAGGGAGACAAGGGGGGTCTCGTTGGACAATTGTTTGCCACGTCGCACGTGGAGCTGTCTCCGGCGAAACGTCTGGAGAGGACAATGGCCATTGGCTGGGGAGGAGCAAGGAATCTGATTGGCGCGGGGAGATAAAAGAAAGCCGAGGGACTTAGTTCGATGGTTCAGAGGGTCAAGCGTTTACGCGAGAACAAGGTCCATGTCGAGGAAGCCAGACCAAAAAGGGGAGGATGACACATGATCGATAGGCCTGAATCGCGACAACACGGGCAAAGCACTGAGCGTCCAGGTTTGAAATTGGAAGAGGGAATTTCCGTTTGTTTGTGGACCTCTGACTGTATACGTAGTTGCTCGGGCCGAGGCACAAGAGTGGAGGATAACATATCTGGAAAGAGCCTACGCAACAACCCAGATCCGACAGGTCGAGATGAAATAAATGATACCTCGTGGAGATAACAGAAAGATGCTCGAATAGGAAAGAATGTACTACTGTACTATAGAAGGGAGTATGGTCCGGAATGAACGTGATAGAGAGGGAATGAGCGGTCAGTCTCCCCATGAACGTGCCACGGCGCCGGCGTCGTGTATGCTGAAGTCGTCTGTGTGTGACTCCACGGCAGACTTGAGAGAGGTGGATGTATGCAGGTGGTTTGGGAGGACAGCAAAAAGAGGACTCACGTGAGGCTCTTCGGGGCTAGGTGGAGAGCGGCCACGTGTGCTCAGCGTGGAGTGGACGGACTTGACGAGGCGGACGCTTAGCACCGTGGAGGGGTTGAGGGCGAGCGGGAGATAGTGTGGTGCGTCCTCGCCGTCGGGATGGAGAGAGGCTGTCGAAGGGGACTTTTGCAGCAGACGGGGTGGCGAGGGTGAGGGGGCACGACTGCTGGGGAGAGTACCACCGGAGACGTTGCGGGAGGACGCAGCGGAGCGGTCGTGTAGACGGAAGGGGAATTGTGCGTTCACGTTGACCATCTTCCTGCTGGAGATTAGCCGGACACCAAGGGAGAGAGGAAACGACAGACCCCTGTTTTGCACGGACGACGGATGCGAGGCGCTCCTTCACCCTTTGGTGGTCGACGACACGGGGCTGTGGACTGGGACGCGTGTGAGGAGAGGTAAAGAGAATGAAAAGGACGTACGCGGGGGTGTCAATGTCTGCATGTGGGATGAGCGGAGTGCGTTCGCCTGGCTGTGAGGAGGTGAGCTAGAGCGGGGGAGAAGAAAAAAGAGAGACTGACTTGATCGCGTTGACGTGCGCGGAGGCCGCAGCATGAAAAGAGGAGGGAGAGCATGAAAGTGGCAGGCCATGCGGTCGCAAGACGACCAGGCACGGGGGGGTTGCGAGGGGGGGTCGTTTACTGTCCGATTTAGGCGGGTAAAAATAAAATAATAAAAATAATAAATTTATTGTTGATCTTCTGATCTTCGGTGGGACCGGATATGGGAGTGGAAGGGGGGAGGGATTTCATAAGCGGACGTGAGCATGAGACAGCTTAGCAGCTCTCTCTTCTTGCATGGTCGTCTCTGCCAACAGCGACGTTTACTCCCCATTCCCTCCCATGATCGTCGACGACGGTCCACAGTCCAGCGAGGATGGCTCAGGCCTCCACTCTCCAATATTCGGTGCTCAATTCCACACCGACCCTACCAGTGAGCTCAACTAACCTAACAATCCTTCTCCGCAACTCACCTAATAAAAGTGCGCTACCACCAAGACCACCTCGACGTGCACAACGCTGCAGGAATACTCGCTTCCCAGTTCGACAACTCAAATTACCTCGTGCCACACCAGCCCCCGCCAACCCAACACCTTCTTGAGCCCCCCCTCGACCTCCACCCACCGCACCACAACTACTCCCACGAATACTCTCTCTCATCCCGCAGCCACCTACCCCCGGACGTCTCGCCACACTCTTACACTAACGCTCGTCTCCCTCCCCCTCCCTCTCAGCTCTCCGTGCCCTACCACCCCCATCGCAGGTACCTCCCCGATCACCGCGACCATTCATATCCCTCCCCACAAAGTCCCTCTGCTCCCCTCCTTCCCGACGCTGATCACCGATCGCCACCCCTCAAACGCGATTCAGTCCCCTCCCCAACCACACAGGACACTCCACCCGCCGCACAGCCCCCTCCTCCGCGCCGCGAGGGCTCCAACCTGGTCATCGCTTGTCGTCAGTGGTAAGTCTTGCCGTCCCCTTCTTCCAAAGTTGTTCACGTGCCTTTCGAAGCCGCGCGAGGAAGATCCGCTGTGATTCAACACGTCCGATATGCCATAATTGTGTCCGCCGATCGAACGAATGCCAGTACGATGCCGTCCCAAAGCGCAGAGGCCCCGATAAACGTCCCGGAACCCGCCAACGTTCCTGCAAGAAGCGTCCCGCAGACGGCTCGGCTCCGCCCCTCCCTCCTTCCAAAAGGAAGAGAACATCAGCCCGCGTTCCAGACGTTGAAGAAGATGGTCCCGAGGATCGCAGACCCCTCGATCCGCCCGCCCTCAGAACCCCCGATCTCGAACAGGACGGACACATTCGCCTCAAACAGCCTTCCCTATCTCCACAGGGGTCCGAATTTTCCTCTTCTGCAACCTCCAGAGGCTTGTCCACCGACCCTTATGCCACCGTATGTGCCACCAATTTCAATGTACTCCCACCTCCCTTACTTCCTTACCCCCAGCTCCCCGACCGCCATCTCGTCGACAAGATTCGCATACCTTCTACTCCCTCCGTTCAGTACAGCAGAAAGGAATGGTGGGACAACCTCCTCAACAGCTACTCCGCCAACCGCGAACAATCGTACGTCCCTGTTGTTCCGTCGGAATCCATCTCATCTCGTTGCTCTCTAGTCTCAAAGACATCGCTTCCGACCTTTCTACCCTGTGCGTCTTGTGTGTGAACTCCTTGTGCTCCTCCCTGACTTTTTTTTCCCAGATTTACGACCTCTGGTTGTTGGCTCACCTTTGTCAATGTTTCTGACTTTGTGCGGAGTTTGTACAGCCCAGAGGATCGCTCGTGTATGCAGCCCTCCCTCGTCTTTGCGGGATTGGCTCTCGCTACCCTTATCAAGTCGAGCGAGATGGAACTAAGCACCGCAGGTCGGAACCGTGCTGCATGGCTCCGCGATCAAGCCCATGCTTCTTTGGAGGCATCCTGGAACGCACAATGGATAGACATCACCCTGGCCAAAGCTGCGTTTGTGCGTACCCATTTTCTATCTCAGAACCTCTTCTTCTCACACCGCGCCACAGATACTCGCCGTTTTCGAATCATCCGCACATCATCTTTACACCCCAGAACGCCAGAGGCAGTCTCTTATTCTCTTGGATCACATTGTCCGTGCCCTCGGCCTAACCTACTTGGATAGCAGCGAACCTGAAGTATCCGCGTTCACTCCCAATGCCGTCCCTGTGGCCCACAAGAGATCGTACGATGGCATGTCTAAAGATGCCCTCCGCTCGCCGCGTTCCTCTTCACGGAAATGTTCATGCATTCCGCCCAACTCGTCGATTGTCAATGATCATTTCTCTTCCTCTTGGTCATACGCTCCGCCTTGGGACCCCACGTGGACCCCTGAGGAGACGCACAAAGAGGCATGCAGAAGGCTGTGTTGGAGCGCGCTCATCCTCGTGGCTGGCTATACGTCACGTTGTATTGCTTTCCGGAAGGAGCCAACGGATCTTTATTTGACGGACCCTGCCAACGTGAGTCGTTTTCTATTGTGTACATAACAAACCGCATCTCCATCGTTGCAATTCAAATCTGGATTGAATTAATGACCTCTATTATCTAGTTCCGGTTGCTGTTCCCAGGTGAGGTATCCGAGCGTGGCTCCACCGACCACAAGATGCAATCACCAAAGGACTCGATATGGGCTCTGTATTGCCGCAGCATGCTACTGTGGAATTTCTGCACGACTCGCCTCAGGAAGAACACCTATTCGAGGGAAAACACGTCTGAGCTAGCGTTGGAGTCTTGGCGGGAAACTGAGGAAATACAGAACGCGCTGGATTCTCACACCTGCAACCTCGACATGACGCTCCTGTACATGGGTCGGGAGTACGTATACAAGTACGTGTACTCGAGAAAGTTTTTTTCCCATGCTTGTTCTTTGTGCACTGATTCGGCTTAACCGAGAACAGCACTCAGATGATGCTGACCTCCATTTTACAAACGTAAGCAATGCCGTTAGGCTGTCATATTAAACTTGCCCTAATTTTATTTGCTTAGTCTGCATGGTCGGGAAGTCGGACACTTGCCATCTTTCAATCGAAAGCACACGGAGCAATGGCGTGAGTGGCGACACGCGTCAATTGTTATTTCTTGGCGAGTTAATATCCGCGCAGTGTGCCACCAGACTCAATTTATCAGGAGAGTTCGAATGTCGATCGACCGGCTTGGAGAAGCAGACGGTGTGCTGTTCACGAGGCGACCATTCCAGGTGACATGGTTTGCCAGCCAGGTGTCGACGTGGGTGCCTTTAACCACGGGGATCTCATTGACTAATATCGGAAGCAGATGCCTTTCTCTGTGGGAGAATGATAATACATTGATCGACGCATTGGAAGTTGCCAAAGAGATCATTGTTCCTTTGGATGTGCTGAACACGTTATGGCCGTGTCCAAGTAAGTGAATGCTTCTCAATCAGGGCGGAGCCGAGAGGAAGCTTGATGGATTTTACAGTGCTCCAAAGCAAGTGCGACGAGTTACGAAAGCGGGTTACGGACGCCTGTCATTGTACGAATATTAATCCCCCTCTTCCACCCAACTGTTCTCTTCCGCTGCATTTCAGAGGGGGATAAATCAAGTTATGCCACTCATGCACCTCGAAATACCCTATACCCCGTTTATGTTTTTGCAAGTATACACCCACCACTACATTCATAACTGCGTTCTCTGTAGCCTTTGATTCGTTACTGTACACCTTGGCATTTCTTTTTTTCCTCTCTACGCACTCTTATTGTCACGCGTCGCCAATGTTTTGCGACATTCAACGTCGACCTTCGTTCGTTTTCGATATTGCCAGTTTTATATTTACCCCTTTTTCCCGTTCTCCATGCTCGAAGAAAATTCATGTTTTTTTTTACCCCCGTCTTCGATCTCAACATTGTATTCTAACACGCGTCATACATGTATGACTCTAGGGATACCCGTCTATGAAATACTAGTTACGCCGACATCGTGTAAGAAATGATATCATCACACCTGAGTAGTAGTCCCGAGAGAAGCGCTAGTAGCGTGTGGTACAAAAAGCTTCCCGTCGGCCTTGCCGTACAGGGGAGGTGATGTGCGATTAATTGATAGGGGGCGAGATTTGTGTCCACGGGGTGGTCGACGATCAGGTCCAGGATCGAAGATCAGATCGAGACTTTTTTTTTTCTCCCGAGGTGCACGCTTCACGGAAGATGTTGCGTTACCAATGGGAAAGCCTTGTAGAGAGAGCGGGGGATGTAAGTTATTGCGGACCCGAGCTTATTTAAAAAGGCTCCTTGACGTGTCCGAATGCAACGTCGAAGCGGCAACGGACCGAGGAGATTAAGCGTGACGTCAAGCTTATGCCCGTCGGGGGGAATTCGCGGACCTCTTTGGATGGCGAACTCGACGAGTTTGAGGTTTTTCAGGGAACTTGTGGACGGGAGCGTGCCGTTTTGGCGAACGTGGCGTCGCGCGGTTTCGCCCGCGGGTGGGGGCAACTACCCAATGGGAGCGAAAACTTGGAAGGCGCGTGTGGCGGCGGTGGCGGCGGCGGCGACGAGAGAAAAAAAAATAAACTGACAGGAGCATCGAACGACGTAGTGAAGCTGCCCCGCTCGCTGTCTGTTCCGTGGTCAAAGGAGATCTTGAGGATT
Source organism: Leccinum variicolor (assembly GCA_038091415.1). Lineage (NCBI taxonomy): Eukaryota > Fungi > Basidiomycota > Agaricomycetes > Boletales > Boletaceae > Leccinum > Leccinum variicolor. The sequence continues at coordinate 79,232 of JBBPOK010000063.1, read as the reverse complement.
TTTTTTGGGAAGGAAATGGATTTCCTGAATTTGGCTATGCTCGGGAATTCCCGACCGCGATTCTGTCTGCGACGCTAGCTAAGTCGTTGGCTAGTCATGTTATCGTATTTCATCTACGCTTTCTCCCTAGTCCTTCCTCTCCTCTTCTTTCTTCGTCGTCGTCGTGTGCTATTGGCACCGCCACCACTACCACCACCACCACCACCCACTCCACCCGCTGTTACCACACAGACCGAGGACAAGTCGCTCAAGACCATCATGCAAGCGCCCAGAATGGATCTCGACCCGCCCAAGACCGACCCCTTTACACTTGGCGAGCTCGCCCAGTTCGATGGCTCGGACGCCAACAAACCGATCTACGTCTCGATCAAGGGTGAGTTCGTTCGTACATATTCCCGCACATCACACCCCCGTCCTCAACACGTGTACGCACGCACGCACCGACCCGATCCATCGATGATGACGATGACGACGTATGGCCCAGGCGACATATTCGACGTCACCCGCAAACGCGACGTGTATGGCAAAGGTGGCTCGTACAACGTCTTTGCCGGCAAGGATGGCTCGAAGGGACTCGGCATGTCGAGTCTCAAACCCGAGGACGCCGTACCGGATTACAGTGAATTGCCCGAGAACGAAAGAAAGGTTCTCGACGATTGGTATTCGTTTTTCGTGTACGTTCATGTCTCTCGCGCGCGTGCGCCTTGTCGACACGTGTTCACGCTGCTCTTCTCAGGAAACGGTACAACATCGTCGGGCGAGTCACTGACATGCCAAAAGCCGTCGCGTCTAAACCTACAACTGCGACGACGTCGTAGGAAACCCATCTCGATACCCCACGATCGACATGTCATCTCCATGCTATCGCTTGTTAACGTTCATGTATGAAACACGCACACGCTCATATTCGCTCCTAATTTCTTCCGATATCTGTACATTTGGCTGTCCCTATCTCATTGATGCAACGCAGTTTGTTTCGTGTACGCACAGAAGACGGTCCGTTTGTCCGGTCGCATCACGTCCCTTGAGGCGGTCGACATTGAGCGCTTTGGTGATGCGGCTCATCAATTTGCTGACTGCGCATGCATGACAAAGGCAGGACAGATAATATGGCCCGGTTCATATCTTGGGGACCGCATCATTTCGCGATCGGGTGTCTGATGGCGGGCTGGGCTAGAGTTTTTTTTTGTGATAAGGAACGCCGCTAGCTGAGCGCTGCCGTCCGTTTAAACGGCCTCGTCCGGGCTCTAGGGCTACCCTTGATCGGAAGATGCCGATTGAGTCAAGGGTGTGGGATTAGTTATTCCGTTCTGAAGCAAGTTGATCGCAGTCCATGTGACGTAGCTGTTCCCAACTTTCCAGTGCTTCAGGCCCCGAAGAAAAGTTTTCCATATGCGTGGTCGTTCGCGTGTTCGATCCTCTAGGCGGCGCGCTCGTGTTGTAATCAGACACGCCGTCAGAAAAAGAGGTGGCGTCCCATGCAAGTTGGTCATGTGCCTGCGCTATGACGCGCTTCTACGTGTGGTGGCGTCTAGAGACGCGAGACCACACGCGTCGTCATTCCAGAATACCTATGTACATACATTCGTCGGCTCGACGCAAGGAGAATGAAATGAAAAAAAAGGTAAAGTGGAAATAAAAGAGGTCGAATCTGACAGCACAAGATGGTACCCTCCTCGAAAGATCCAAGTAAAAAAAAGTCAAGTAAAAAGAAGGAAAGGACGACGAGATCACTCGTCATTACAACGGATCATAAGGGGTATATTAGGTTTTCTACCCTCATGAAAATGAAAATGAAAGATATAAGAGGAAAACCTAAAATGGTGATATTAGAATTTTCAAAAACAGCGACCCACGAGGGAAAAGTCATAGCCAAGGCAGTGAGCAACGGTGAGTTTGATGCATGGAAGGCATGAGGAAAAGTGAGATAACACGATGCAGTCGAACCAGGGATGAAGCGTGTAACGGAGCCGTTATCAAAGGAGACCACATTCCCGTAGATGGATTTGTAGCAGAATATCCTGGATAGCGCTCAAAACGACTGATTGGCAATAGATTAACATCGGTTCCGAGTCGGATAAGGTTGACTCTTACATTTGATCTGCTGGGTATCCGTTGCGCAGGTATAGTGGGCATATATTTGCTTTGTTGCGGCATTCTGGTTAAGCGCAACAAACCGGTGCAAAAGGTAGTCGCATGCAGCGTCGTAGTTATCTCCGCCGGTATAGTCTGGGAAATAGTCTCCCAGTGGTGAATTCGGGAGCTTCTCGGCGAACAGGTCGATCTTGTTGAGGAACAAAATCTATAGGAGAAAACGTGGTGAGGTAAACGCGAGCCAGCTGGGTAGGTTTGCTTACTATTGATGTCTTGACGAACCAACGAGAGTTACATATCGAGTCAAAGAGTGTCAATGCCTCTTGCATCCGGTTCTGTGAGGCATCAATCAGGGTCCTGGGGCGGCAAGAAAAAGAAAAAGAATGTGTACGTACCACGCTTTCATCCTCGTAAAGCATTTGGTCATACTCGCTCAAACTGACTAGGAAAACAAGCGCAGTGACGTTTTCGAAGCAGTGGATCCATTTCTTCCGCTCGCTTCGCTGGCCGCCGACATCGAATAATTTGTACGTCAGTTCTCCCACCTTGAAGGTCGTTTCCGTGATGCCGGTAGTCTTTACTCGGCTCCGCAAGATGTCCTGGTCCGTTGGAAGGTAGCCTGGTGTTGACATGCGATCGATGGCGTTGAAGTAGTAAACGGCCGAGTCGTTGAGCTGGAATTCGCGGGACCGGCGGACGGCCTCCTTGACACCCGAGTCCCGCCATAGGCCACGAACAGCATCACCGACGTCTCGTGGTAGGATTTCACCCTCAAGCTGCAGTGGGAGAGCGAGAATGACTGCTCGTCGAGCATCGTTTTGGGGTGACAGGGTGATGTCAAGTTGGGGCATTGCTTCTAGGATGGCACTGCAGACAACTCTGAGGTCAAGATAACGACGGTAGGGTAGTGTGTGTCGTACCGCATGGATTGTATCGTGTTGGAGAATATGATTTCCTTGTAGGAATCACGTTCTTGGTCGTTGTAACCACCCTGATGAATGAGCTTCATCTGCTTCAACACCGTTGACTGTATTCGGGAGTGTGAGCAGCGCGCGTGACCGGCAAGGATGTGTACGGACCTTTCCAGACTCTCCGGCTCCGAGCAGCAACATTTTGATCTCGTTCTTGGCCAACATTCGATCCTTCTTGAGCTGGTTTTCGATTTCATCGTTGCCTGAAGGACGATGAGGACGGAAGAGAAGACCGGCAGTAATAGAGAAGAGTACGCACGGGCCTTTGCCTCGCTATCAATGCCGGTGGACTGCACACAACCCATGTCGACGGTAGGGAATGAGAAACAAAAAGGCGAGGTTGGACCAAGAGACGGAGGGGAAGAACCAAAAAAGTAGGAAGGAGCGGCGGAGTGAGCTGAGCTGCTAAACAGCAATTAGCGAGAGATGGAGAAGAAGAAGGAAATGTTTTGCAACGACCTCAAAGAAAAAACCTGGCAACTCTTTGTTTCACACAAATTATACGCGCTCGGCAGAACAACGGCATCAGGTTATCTTTCCTTTTTGGGACATAACGAAAACCCCGCAGATCCTATCAAAGAGTCGGAGCCATACATTTTTAATTAATTTTTGTAAATACCTACGAGCCACTGCCCCGGTCGTCGCATCATTATAAGTAGCACTTCGTGCAGGCCGGATCAGCTTACTCCAACCGAGTGGGTAACTCTGCTGTGTTCATTGCACTGACGGTTTACTTTCCTTGGTAACCCATGTCAGACGACTGTCACCAGCAAAAAGTAACGTGCGACACCAGCAGGATTCGAACCTGCGCACTCGAAGAGTAACAGATAAGTTCGAAGGCATTCGAATCTGTCGCCGTAACCACTTGGCTATAGTGCCGTCCCTTGTTCACGCCTGGTATTCTTGGTCGGAGCGGTTACGTCGGAGACTTTGTCTAGACTCTGAACAAAGGGCGCTGCAGGCAGCGGCGACTGCGGGACTGTATGTATATGAATTTGCGATCTGCTGAGCTCGGATGTCAGCAGGCAACCAAAAGCTGTGTGCACGTCTGATGCAAGTCTCCTTGAAACGCCCGAGTCCACGAAGAACAGTGGAAGTGCCCCAATTACGTTGCGTGCGCCACATTCCAGAAGATTTGTCGTCGTTCGTCGCCAGCGCCTGCATGTCGAGCTCGGAAGACACCCGGACCGCTCCCAGTGCGGTCGAAGAACCGCAGAATGTGCTGGACGTAGCCACGAACGACCCCCCTCCACCCTATCCATCAGAACGACGCTCAAGAACCCCTCGAACTCCGCGTAGACACCATCTACGAAGCACACTATCGTCGGTCGACCCGGATGCTTTGGCAGAACCCGCCTCCCCAAGTCACCGCCCGCACTTCTCTGAAGGTGCCAGTGAAACCACCCCATTGCTCCAGTCATCCCCACGCCGACATCGTACCAACTCTCATTCCAGCACCCTCGTTTCATCGAGCTCCTTCACCCAAACAGTCCTCTCTTTCTGTAGGGACTCTGAGGACGAATCTGATGTCAATATACTGGAAGCGCCGGGGGCCGAGCAGGACCCGGTCGTTGGGGATGGACAAGCTCGGACCGCTCGCAGTCGCCCGTCACACTACAGGCGTACGTGGGCAAAGTATTTCCGCCCCATGGGTCGCAAGGCATACCATGCTGCCGTTTTCCACTTGGTGGTGGTCAACTTTCCCTACGCACTAATTGCGTGGATATATCTATTTGTCTTTACGCTTGTGAGTTCTGCCATCCCCATCTGGTCGGATGGCCTCCCATGTTGAGTGGAATGTGCTGGTGGCTGATATAGTACATTCTAGACTGGCACGACGCTCCTTATCACACTACCCCTTGGAGCCCTCCTGTGCTTCCTTGATCTTCTGGGAGCTCGTGTGTTTGCCAGAGGCGAGGTCAGGGCTTCGTCCCACGTCATCGTCTCATGCCCTTATCTGTTCGTATCCACAGCTTGCACTGCAAACAAAGTTCCATGGGCCTCTAGCCTATCCTCCACCTTATCCTCCCAGACCAATATTCCAGCGTGTGCGGCCCGCCGGGGCATCGGCGGCCGAGAGCGGTGAATCAGGCGTAGAGTATGAAACCTCGTTTTACAAGAACGCCTATGCTATGGCATGTGTCCCTGCTGTCCGTCTGCAGCTGGTGCTCACTGATTTCGATTGCCAGTTCACGGATGCGACGTCGTATCAAGCGCTGTTCTACTTTCTCGTGATCAAGCCGAGCATCACGCTTTGCATGTCGATAGTGTTGGTGGTGGTGGTTCCGGTGTCGTACGTACTGGTGCTGCCGGCACCGCTGATGCTTCGGTTCGTGCGTATGATTGGGATATGGCAAGCGAATGCTGCGGTGGAGGGATTGTATTACCAGGTCGCTTGAGTACTTGTACTTGTGTATTTGTAGGGTAGTAAAGTAGTTCGCTTGAGAGCTGTGGCGTGGCTGCGGGACGGCGTTTATGAACCCACGTTTCTGAGCTGACGCGTCTTGACTTGTTTCCACTCGGAACCGTACAAATTAGCTGCCGTAGTTCTTAGTGTACTAACACTCCCACCACCTCGTCGCAACATTGGATTGTTCTAAGCTCTCCCAAATACACTCAATCCGTCATGGACGCTCTCAAGTCGCTCGTACAACCCCTCGTCGGCGGCGCAGGCGGCTCCTCGGTCATTGACGGCGTAAAGCTCGTCGTCCTAGGAGGCACCGTCGAGACCGCACGCAGGGTATCCAGCACTGCATGGTACGTCCACAGCACCTCTCTCTCCCTCTCCTCGAACGATCCTGACCTCGCTTTTCCCACCTCGCAGGTCACACTTTGTCAACTGTAAGCGCCGTCGTTTCCGTCGACTGCCTCAGCTAATGACCATTTCACAGCTTTTTTCCTCACCGCCCACTTCTCTGAGGAAGACTACCCTTACGACTGGCTCATGCTATGGCTCTCTCGTCGCCCTGAATGGCAGCGCTCCAGGGAGTTCGAGACCACTACTCGAACCACGACCCCTGGTTTCTCAGGCACCCAGACCGCTGACAACTCGTTTGGGGACGAGGAAGAAGACGGTGATGAAGACTCACCACCTGGCAAAGTCAAGACACGCGTCGTCTTCCAGCCCACGCCAGACACTACCCATACTATTTATTACAGGGGCCACTGGCTCAGGGTCCGTCGCAGCAAGAAGACAGACGGTAGCGGCTGTGAAGTTCTCTCAATAAGGTACACGTTCTATTTTCGTCCCGCCTCATGTTCTCTAACACGGCCTCACAGCGTCGTGGCTCGTAGCAATGCCATCCTCAAGCAGCTCGTCCTCCAAGCAAAGAAGGAATACGAAGCAGAGGCTATCCACCGCATTCAGATCTACTTTGCAGACTCTCATGGCAGTTGGCGCTGGACAGATTCGCGTCACAAACGTCCCATGTCGTCCATCGTCTTGAACCCCGGTGTCAAGGAGATGCTTCTTAATGATGCTCGTGACTTCCTCAAGTCCGAGAAGGCATGTCATCTCGGTTGTTATTCATAGCTCACTTGACGATTCTTTTCTTCAGTGGTACGCCGACCGTGGCATTCCATTCCGTCGTGGCTACCTTCTCCACGGCGTCCCAGGATCAGGAAAGAGCTCTCTCATCCATGCGATCGCTGGCGAGCTTATGCTCGACATCTACACTCTGTCTCTATCCTCCTCGTGGATTAGTGACAGCACACTGACCACCCTCATGGGTCGCGTCCCTGCTCGCTGCATTGTCCTTCTCGAGGATTTAGACGCTGCATTCACTCGCAGTGTCTCCCGTGACAAGAGCTCTAACGGATCTCCTGATTCGGGTAACGGCAACGGTGACGAGGCGACCGTTCCTGAGCAGCCTGCGACGTCGAGCAGTCGACACAGGCGTCACAAAGACCACATCTCAGACGTCAACACCTTGAGTCTGAGCGGTCTTCTCAACGCTTTGGATGGCGTTGCCGCTGCGGAAGGTCGTATCCTCTTTGCGTGAGTCTTGATCCCTATTCTGTTGGCGCTCAACTGACGAAAATTGCAGCACCACGAATCACCTTGAGCGTCTGGATCCTGCACTCTCCCGTCCTGGTCGTATGGACGTCTGGATCGAGTTCAAGAACGCTTCCAAGTGGCAGGCAGAGGCTCTCTTCCGTAACTTCTTCCCGTCGACCGACAAGGACAATGAACCGATAGAGGGTGACCTTGAGGGCATCGAGCTTCCCTCGACACCGGCGCCTCAGTCACCATCATCACACTCTTCTACTTTATGGTCCATGTCGCCTTCGTTCTCCTCGTCGACCTCGTCTTTAGCATGCTCGACCAGGAACTCCCAATCCCGACCGGAATCCGTTTTCGGCCCGGATGGATTTGGTGCGAAGAACCAGACATATCTCCCTCCTCCCATCGAGGAGCACATTGTAGCTTGTCAGCACTCTGCCAAGCCGTTGGATGGTGACAAGCTTGCCGAATTAGCAAAGCAGTTTGCGGACACCATTCCTGACGATGAATTCAGTGTTGCGGCACTGCAAGGATGTGAGTTCAAATCTCTTGTAATTATGGGCAGAGTGATCTTCCTTCAATTGTCTTTCTTGAGCGTGTGCTGGTGCATTGGTGGGGTTTAAAATTGTTACTGACATAAACTCCTTTTCTGGGACTTTTAGATTTGCTAAGGAACAAGTCGCAACCCGAAGCAGCAGCGGAGGGGGTAGCCGCCTGGGTTGTGAGTGAAAGGGAGATGCGGGAACGTCTCCAGAAGGAGAAGGAAACTCGTGAACTGAAAGAAAAATTGGAAGTGAGTGCTCGGCGCACATGTGCGTTGCCGAACTCTGCGTGATTTTGCTTTGGTGTCGGCGCTCGGTCACTGATTGTTTTCATGTACAGCGCGAGAAAAGGAGGAAAGAACTGCTTGAAAAGGAGAAAGAGAAGGCCGAGATCGAGAAAAAAGAGGTCGAACTTGTCAAACTCCGTCAACAGCTTCAGGAGCAAGAGGGTAGGAACAAGACCGAACCGGACAAGAAAGATTCAAACGAATCTAGCCCTGTTCCCGCTGTCGACACACCCAAGGACGAAGATAAGAGCGAGAGTACCACCGACGAGGACAGTGACGAGGAGAACATTCCGACTCCCTCGACACCTCCGGAAAAGGTTTGGATCAACGTCGTAAAGGGATCTAGTTGACTATCTTCGACCCCCGCCGCTGTTGAGATGGACGACCGCAATTCTCACCCTCCTATTATAGAGCCGACAGAAACGATTCATGAGAACGGTCACGGTCCCGCAGCGACGGATACCCCGGAATATACCCATGCAGATCAGGTCGCAGTTGATCGCCAGCTTCAGGCGACAGTGTCGAGTACTTTGATACTCCGCCATGCTGGTGGTTTTGCTTTAGTGTATTCTATGCTGCATTTCTATTTCCTCAATTTGTACACACTCCTCCTGCACTTCAATGTCACTGGCCGGCGCAAGCAGACCTAGTGCATTCGTCATGTTTTGTGCAGGTCTTCTTCGTCGTTTGCTCTTGACAGCAATGATTTCCTCATCTCCATCGTTCGCACATGCTGACCGTGTATATATCAAGTTCCCTGATCGCTGTATACTTGCCCCTTTCAACCCATCGAACTTCTTGACTCGCATCTAATCCCCTGCTGGTCACCTATTATTACTTCATGTTGGCCTGATGAAATTACATGTTATTGGACATTTTGTTTTGGATCCTCACCATTGGTTACGATCACTACGCGTGTATGGTAAATGACAATCAGTAGACGCTCTCCTCCGCCCTGTGCCGTCAATAGTTGTAAGTCGATTTCATTTGTCAAAGATCATCTCTACTGAACTGATGCGCCGTACGGCGAAAAATCACAATAATATTAGTACATACAAACATCGAATGGTCTTTTTTCCTTATTTTTCCTTCGATTTTCTCGCCAACAAAAGGGAGGGCATAGAGCACCAACTAGAACTTACAACGCAATGCCAGAGGGGGATACAGATGGATAGGAAAGGGATACCAGAAAAACGAATCAGAACCGTTTACAAGGACATATGCAGACGTCCGTTGAGAGCTAGTTTGGCATCGATATCAAACCCACCCGGACTTGAAGGGACGTGCGATGCCACTGGGCTTGAGGGGCTCATCCTTGACCCATTTTAAGTAGTTTTGATAACCAATCTGAAGGCCCCAACAGTAATCGGCCGACATGTATACATTGGGATCGTCAAACGGAGTCCCAGCTTCGACGTTTCTGAACCTGCAAAACTTGAGTCCCTTTGGGAAGCAGTATAGAGCTCAACTTATTTACCACTGTTGTATCGCTTTCGGGTCCTGTTGTACATAGACTCCAGGCTTCGTTTCGTCATCCACGGGTTGTTTCTTAGGCGCAGGCTCCATAACCACCTTGAGTTCTTTTTCCTTGATTATCGTACCATCAATTCGGGTTTGAGAAACTGCATGGCAGGATGAACAGGTGCTCATGAAGTTGTCAGCCGGTCTGATGTGATTTCTTTAGTGTTTCTGCATTGCATGACAAAGGTCGAGGACTTACCCGTCCAGGCGGCCATGCCAACCCAACCCTGCCGTGGCACCTTTGAGACTTCTATACACATCAAGAGCGTGACCATTGACCCAGCACTCCTTGGATACCGCTCCATCGTCGTGTGCGTCTTGTGTCAGACTCGGGTCATTCCCCCACTGAATTCCAACCGGAATGAGGTCGTCCATCCAGTTTGGCTGGAGGTTCAACTTTCAGCATCGCATCGGACATACGAACTTGATATCACCTACACTAGGGTCCTTCTTGGTGCCGTCGTATATGAAAGTACCGTACACCCAGCCAATGGGGAGTTTCCAGCTATCGGGAGCCCGGGTACGGAAGTCAAACTGTATGAGATGAAGAGGTTCGACTGTACGCCTGCGCTGGGAAGGAATCGGATTTCCCTCTGAGTCCACTTCGGCGATACAAGCCCAGGCCTTAGGAGATTGCTCGTTCTTCAAGGTATATACCTGGTCCCCGCCAACATCGCACCAAACTTGCTCGATGAGGAGGGATCCCTCTGGAAACTTGACAAGGTTGCCTTTGTTCCAGTTGGGTTCTTGGTCTCCCTTGCCCCAGACCTGAGCTAAAACCGTGGCCGCTGCCGAAAATGTCAGAATGGAAAAAAACTGGCCATGCTATGGCACTAACCTTTGGCATTGTAGAAATGGTTTACCCAGCCTTGCACGATTTTGTCCTGTTTGTCCGAAAGATGCCCCGTTTCGAGTGCGCCGCCGTACCGGAGGCCGCTGACTGGCTCTCGCCCACTTTCCCCGCGGTGCAACCATGGTGCATGGAAGAAGTTATCATGATTCTGGAGGGAGATTTATCGTTCGAACAAAAGATGGAGGACTCGTTTACATACACTGGCAAAGTAATTCTTGATTTCAGCGCAAAAATCCCTTGCTACCTTGGGATTCAGAATGCCATCCTTCAGGAATTCGTTCTTAAGCCATGGTGCGTCCAATGGAGCCGACTTGGGGTAGTCATAACGATACTTCCAGGGTGTAACACCTGGGGGAAGGTAGTCTGGAAGAGGATAGTTGGAGGGTTTTTGGAACTCCTGCTGTTGCCCGTCTTTCATGGTGAATGAAGAGTGAGATGCGGTCGGACAAACTGGGTAGCCTGATCCATTTATCTGGTCGAGATCATAGCTGGGAAATGGCTGAGGAGTTTGGGGTATTGAACACGTTACTGTGGCGTCCCCGGTACAATAGATCAGCTTCCATTCCATTCATTCAAACATGGGTCCTGATCGGTAGAGATTATATCAGGTACCGGAGCCGAATAAGTTCAACACGTACAGTACTAGTGTGCAAAAGGAGGCCCAAGGTCCACTTATGTCACCGGGTCGGAGCCTGGACGCTGTCCTCTTCTATAGAGAACTCTCGCCTTTGACGGGCACAATTCCTTCAGGAGGACAAGCATTCTGCTTCGGATGTACCTTATACTAATAAGTTGGCCCAGCCCCTGAGTTCCAGAGTTGGTACGTACATGATCATTCTGATGGATTTATGCTTGTCTGAATGGAGTACCCACTGATCCACATCGGAGGCGAGGGGGATTTAAGAACGTAAATTCCTCCTGGAAGAGTGGCACCCGAAGAACGAACTTTGGCTGATTGAATGTTACCAAAAGACTTGTTATCTACCCGTGAGATTCCCCTGTCCTGAAGTAGTCTCCCGTAGGCAGACCCTTAGGCAGGAAGACAGACGTTCCTTTTTTTTAGGGTCTGCTTTCATTGGCAGCATTTGTCCTGAAGGGGATTCTGAGCACGAATGTCCGGCCAAGGGACATCAGTTTGTTGCGTAAAATACGTGCCAGCTGTCGAAGAACGGACCTTGAGTGCTTTAGTAGTGGTCGTAATTGAAAGGTACTGTCAGTCTGATGACCACTCGGAGTCCTAAAACTCCTAAACACCATTCTTCCTGCCATAGCTTTGCGGAAACCGATGAACAAAAAACCGTACGAGTCGGAATTCGAAACTTGCCCGCAACTAGGGTCGCCGGGTCAAGCTGTTCGACATTAGTCGGATAGCAGACAGATCGAACTAGAATGCAACCGCTGGCTCAGCTAGTATTCTCGACTCATCATGATAGTAAACATACAAGGATGATCCGAAATTCCGATATTAGATCATTCACCGTCACGTGACTTCATAACGACGCGTCGCGGTGCAGAGTTCCAACACTTCGAATCTCGTCTCGACTCGGAAATGAGTGACTCTAATCTCTTTTTTGTCGATCCAGATGATCCCGACTCTTCCAACGTTCCTGCAGAAACAACGCAGCACTCGGAAGACCTTCCAGGATCTCAGACGCAGCCAAAAATCACCCCCATTTCGTCCCAACAAGTCCGTGAAAAACGACTATTTTTTCCGGACAGTGACGATGAGGATATTCCATCTTTCGGGGCACCACTCAATTCCTCCGTTGCAATGACTTCCCAAGCGACGGGTGCAACAGATGACTCTCAAAGTGACATCGAGCTTCCCTCTATCGAAGAAGTTCCACGCGCGTCAAGCGTCAGCAGCATGTCTTCAGCTGGCGTTTCGATGGACTTCTCTTCTCCTCCCCCTTCTCCCAAACTTGCCATTCGGTCGTCTCCTCCAGCAAAGAAAAGGCGTCTTTTACCATCTACGCAGTCCAAACCCACCGTCAAACCGGATGGAACATATCTCGGTAGTTTCGTAGTTGCAAACGCTTGGAGCACGGTCAAGGGCGCAGGTTACGTTAAATCAGGGGACGAGGTCAGAATCGAAAGGGATACCCCAGATGTTACGTCCTCAGTCATGGGAAAGAAGAAGCAACTCACTCTCAAGGCGATGCTAAAGCCGCATCAAGGGAAAAATACGAAACGGAAGACGGATACAATTGTCCGGCTCACCAACAAAGGTGGATTTGGTGAGTGCATCGTTCTCCAAGGGCAGCTGCCTGTCTGAGTACGTCAAAAAGAATTCGGTCGGCTACCACAAGATGTCGCTGTATGGGTATCAAAGCTGCTAGACATGGGTGATTCTATTTCCGTTGGTGCATTTCTCACGACTGTACTCATCCGGTCCACGAAGGTATCATTGACTTCAGGGGCAGCACAATGGTCGATTGCCCACCCGTACTTCACTCAGGTGCAGACATGATCGTCTCTCTATCTGTTTATATTTCCGCTTCTGCGTTCAAGCCCGTCAACGCACCGGATACTTCGATTCAACCAAAAGTAATGTTTGGAAAGGAGACTGAAGAGGAACAATCCCTTCGTGAACGAAAGTCTGCGCTTCTGGCCTTATTCGACGCTGTCAACCTTCGGGCGCGTGCTAGCGCGCGAGCTCTAGGTGATGATAATATTCCCGTCGACGGTGAACAACAGGATAGAAGGACCACGCAGAAAACGGGAACAAAGAAGACGAGAACCGAAATAGTAGGTGACGGGGAGGAAATCGAAGTTGAGGAGGGTGAGGACTTGTCGGACAATCAGTTGGACCTCATTTACCGAAAGTGAATGCCTTGCGCCTCGGAGCATGGCACTGTCTTATTCGATGTTTATAGGGCTCAGCGACACGACCAGACCATGTCGGAGATGGATCCTCCGCCGACATTTACGCTCACGTTAAGGGGGTATCAAAAGCAAGCACTCACGTAAGCCAATCCTTGCTTGGGCAAATGTATACTTACCGTTGAGCAGGTGGATGCACTCTATGGAGTCAGGTAAAGTCTCCGCAAGAGAATCAACGTCCATGCATCCTCTGTGGAGCGAGTAAGTCTCGAGCTACCTTCTACGGCTACGTAATGTGACCATTCTTTAGATATATTTTCCCCCCGGAACCGTGTAATGGTTTAATCGATCTAACTGAGGATGACAAGCCGTTCTATTTCAACCCCTTCTCTGGTGAGCTCAGCCTAGACTTTCCCAAGGCTGAGCGCAACCTTAAGGGCGGAATTTTGGCGTAAGTCTTCATACATCATAACCCGCATCACAGACTCATTGATTCTCGTAGAGATGGTAAGTGTTTTTACTTTTATCGAGAAAGACTGACGTTCGAGTATATCATCCCTTATTAGAAAGTAAGAACTCGTCGAAATCACACCTTGCGTCTGTCTGACTTTAATTTACAGTGGGAATGGGCAAGACGATCATGCTCTCAGCTTTGATTCATACCAATAAAGGACCCGAGCCAGTCAGCGACGACGGAAAAACTACACGTGGCCGTCAATTAAGATTGGACAGCGCGTTCCGAGCTATTCCACCACCCGATCAAACAAAACGACCAGCAAAGGGTCCCTCTGCAACCTTGGTCGTTGCTCCGACGTCTCTTCTCACCCAATGGTCGGAGGAACTAGAGCGTTCCAGCGTTCCTGGCAGCGTCCGAGCCATTGTCTGGCATGGGCAAAATAGGCTAGATCTGGACGGTCTCGAGATTGAAGAAGACGGTAACACAGGCATACCGATCGTCATTACCTCTTACGGTGTCTTAGCTTCTGAGCATGCCAAGTTTGAAAAGTCGAACGGTCAATCATCGGTCTACCAAAGTAATGTTCAAGAACTTTTAGCTTGCCCTGTTACTGACTTTTCATATAGCGGAATGGATGAGGGTTATTCTGGATGAGGCACACCATTGTAAATCAAGGACCAGTAAAACTGCCCGGGCGGTCTATGCACTTCGAGCGAGGAGGAGGTGGGCCGTGACAGGAACACCAATCGTCAACAAACTCGAGGACCTTCACTCCCTCTTGTAAGAAGAGTTTGACTATGATTGTTTTCATGCTCACTGTTGGACTAGAAATTTTCTGGATTACACGCCCTGGTCATCTTATGCATTTTTCCGCTCGTATGTCTATATTCAACGACCCCTGAGCTGCGACTGAAGGCTGGTTCTAGGTTTATTACGTTACCATTTCTCGCTCGTGACCCTAAAGCGATTGAGATTGTCCAAGTCATTTTGGAGAGTGTTTTGCTCCGCAGGGAGAAGAATATGCGGGACAGCGATGGGAAACGGATCGTGGAGCTACCCCCGAAAGAACATACCATCGAGACTCTACACTTCTCTACCGCAGAGCAAAAAATCTACGACTCTATCTTTGGCAACGCGAAACGAAGCTTTGATCAGCTTAATGCCAAAGGGCTAGTCGGCAAGAACTATACTCACATTCTCGCCATGCTGATGCGGTGCGTTCTTGATCAAGGGTCTACTTTCCTATGGTAAACATCTAGTACTCAGCTTGCGACGTGCCGTACTGCACCCGGATCTTGTCATCGACCCCAAAGAACTGGTGAACGAGCCTGCATCAGGCTCAGGCTCCATCAAACTCGACACTCTCGTACAGGATATCTCCGAGCACCAAACTTTTGATGCTCCCAATCCCTCCTTCGTGAAGACCGTGCTTTCCAATCTCGCGACACCCGACACAGACGAATGCCCTATTTGTCTCGATGTGATGGAGACCGCAGTCGTTATTCCTCAGTGTTTGCATCAGTGGTAAGCATTACCTAACACTTGTGTTGCCTACAACCTACACCGTTCTTAGCTGCAAAGATTGCATCGTCTCTTACATAACGTCCTGCACCGAACGAAACGAAGAAGGGCGCTGCCCTTCCTGTTCTCGGGGTCCCATCAAGGAAAACGAGTTGATAGAGGTTTTGAAACCTACACCCGAAGGCGAAACGAAAAGCGAATCCCTCGCTTTAGGGGACGACGAAGACGTGGTGCCCGTCACTGTGCCGTCAGTTGAGTTTCGTCGTAATGATTTCCGGTCCTCGACGAAACTCGATGCTCTGATTCAGAACCTACGTGAGTCTCCCTTGATCAGTCATATAACGGGCGCTGAATGGATATCGAATAGGTCGACTCCGAGACCAAGATCCATACTTCCATGCAATTGTTTTCTCGCAATTTACTTCGTTCCTCTCGCTCATATCGACAGCTCTTGACCGTGAACACCTTGCTTGGTACCGCTTTGACGGTTCTATGGACATGAAAAAGCGTAGTGCGGCTATAGCCGAGTTCAAGCAGAACGACCATAAGCCAAAAGTTCTGATTATTAGTCTGAAGGCTGGCGGCGTTGGGCTGAATGTAAGAACTTTGTTCTCTCGGAACCTCTGCTGATCATCCAACAGCTTACCTGCGCTAACTATGTATTCATGGTAAGTGCTTTAGTGTTCTTTGCAAAGCAAATCTAACTCCAGTTCTAGATGGATTGTTGGTGGAATGCGGCTGTTGAAAACCAAGGCATGTACCTCGTTAACTTGCGCCTACACCGAATAACGCTCTCTGCAGCCATTGACCGTGTTCACCGCATTGGACAAGAGAAAACCGTCTATGTGAAGCATTTCATTGTGAGAGAACCTCATTTCGCACTATTCCAGCGTTGGTTGATGTACCCCATTCGCTCAGATCGAGAATACCATTGAAGGAAATATCCTTGAGATCCAGAAGCGCAAGACCGCCATTGTCAAGGAAGCATTCCGAGGAACGAAGAAGTCTGGAAAAGCAGATCCCGAGAGTCTGGAAAATCTCAAAATTATTTTCGGTTGATCTATAGTAGAGTTCAACTTGTTTATCAACTCTACTATTAGTACCGGGGTTTAGTCACCGTACCTGACTACGTGAGGTCACGCGGCATGCGTGACGTATGTGTGACTTTCGGCGATTCCTGTGCTGGATCGGTTCTTGATTCACAACGGCCATGACGAGTGTGTCGCCCTTCGCTCGAAGCACCGCGTTCGACGAGCCCCGTCTCGGGGCACGCGAGCAGACTGTATGTACCCCTCGATCTTTTCTCTGTCTCCCCTGAATGATCCCGAGCAAGCGCTCTGCAGATCGAAGAAATGTATAGCGTTCCAGAGAGTTTTCTGGAAATTGAGGTTCGCAACCCCCAAACGCACGGTAGGCATATGGCTGTGTCAAAATAATTTGAGATTCCAACCGATATTATCTTAGGATTCGGTCGGAAGATGTTTACCGACTACGAAGTTGTGTGCAAGGTATGTTCGGCTGAGGTTGCGCTTCCTCCCTCTGAATCTAAGTACACAATAATGTCTTAGACCAATATACCGGCCTTCAAACTACGTCATTCCCTTGTGAGACGTCGTTACTCCGACTTTGAAGCGTTCCGCGATATCCTCGAACGAGAGTCCACCCGCGTCAACATTCCTCTCCTCCCTGGCAAGGTCTTCACTAACAGATTCTCTGACGAAGTCATTGAGTCCCGGAGGGAAGGACTCGAACGCTTCCTCAGCATCGTTGCTGGCCACCCTCTTCTACAGGTGCGGTCTCTGGACGATGCCCTGCCTCAGACGATTCTCACGATTCCTTTTTTTTTTTGCTTCTAGACTGGTAGCAAGGTCCTTTCTGCCTTCTTGCAGGACCCAGGCTGGGACAAAAGTCAATGGCTATAAATACTTTATATCTCGCGACTACTCAGATAGTCCGCACCATGCCGAACCCCATTTTGTCCCCACCCCGCCTCTCTTGGATCGTCTACAGTCCGATGTCCCCGTGCAAGGAAGCCCAGCTCTTTTATCATGTACCACTAGGGGTCCTCGTCTGAATTCACGCTTGCCTGTTCCTGTATTTGTTACTGGTTCGCTCACGACCTTCCTCGTCTCCCCCGATGTTCTAGTACATGACTCAGGTACGTAAAGTACTACTTATGGAACTTTTTATGATTCCTCCACTGTGCGTTCATGGACGACAACGTCCATAACAGATCTGAAATTGAGTTGGTCACCCAACGCGAAATAGCCTGCCTCCTACGCTTACCGTAAGTTAACCGCATATGCAGTCTCGACGTCCGTTAGCGTGAGCAGGTCCACAGAATGCACACCAGGAGAGACGGCAAGGAAGTCCATGCGGACGGATTGACAAGTGGATGGCTTGAGCGGGCTGTATAATCCAATCGATCTTCAGAAACGCGGACAAATGGACGTTTCTTGACAACTCACCCGACCCTCACTCGGTTCTGCAACGGTAAAATACCGGGAGGAACGATCGAGGCCTTGAGATCCTCCATGTTGATTTTCTCTCTAGATTCTGGCGTGCCACTGATTTGATCTGTCTTCCTTCCACCTGCATTTGGATAGCTAATCTCAAACCTTCTGGTCCACGAGCTCTGATTATAGACGAAAATATCCAACGTGAACTGATCCGATGGATGTATCTTCCTCTGTCCAAACGGACAGCCGTCGTCAGATTCCTCGGGTAGGAGGCCAACAGAAAGAATAACGGGCTCTCCTGAAGGCACCGTCTGATGTTCCCGCCGGTGGTCGATCTGGGCATTCATGACCGTTGGGAGCGGTGTCTGTGGTGTCGCGTTCGCCATTCCTATCCCCCTCTCCCGCCTGATGTCGATGCTCGGTCCGGAATGACCTTGTTGACTCCCCAAAGCATGGACGTGCGGCGTATTGGGCGGTAAGCCGGACGGGAACGCAGGGTACGAGGGCGTAGGCGGAGTGACGAAGGGTCGCCCTGGCACCTGAGGCAGTGGCGCGTTGACGGCTCCAGCCGACATGGTCGAGGACGATCGATTGAATGCCTGAAGTGCGACAGAAGGAGGGGTATAACTCATTGTCGGAGCGGGTGGCGCGGACTCGCGAGACGACAAAGAGAGACGGAGGTTGGAAGGTGGGTTGATGGCGCGCATGGCGGTGATACTTCCGGGAAGCGTGTTGCGTTTTCCTGCGATCGCTTGAGGAGCCTTTGGGTGCGTGGAAGACGAAAGGAGAGAAGAGAAGGCAGTAAGACCTGGGAAGGGCGACGGAGGCTCAGGGAGGACGTTGCGTCCTGTAACAGCGGCTTCGTGCATATCTGCAAGTTCCTCGCGAGGTTTAGATGACAGATCCAGAACGCAGTTCCACTGGGAGGTGAACGTTTGAGTCGGGTAGGAGAGGATGGAGTTTTCATCCTTGACGTCGCCTGTGACGTACGGTCTTCCGTGGACAACGATTGCCACTGATCTCTGCAACTCATTGCCGTCGCGGGTATCCCGGGTAGCCATTAGGAGGTTTTCTTGATCATTTGGCGTGCTCCAGAAGGATACGACATAGAGAAGGTTGTATTGCTCCATGGAACCTATACGCAGAGGGAAGAGATGCTTCTCGATATGCAAGTCGAAGGCGCCCTCTCCCCACCCGATCAATCTTGTGGTCGCACCTTCCCCGCCTATCTTCACATCTAACCGTTCGAGCAAGAATCCCGTGCTTGAACCCGACTCTCCAGAGTTCTCCACCTCAACACAGAGGATTACGGTCCGTTCGCTATTTCCAGCCTCCCGCTCTTCGTTTCCACTGTCGAGATCATTGAATTCATAAGCATTGGGACCGCCGTCCAAAGTAGAGTTCTTTGGCAGCAACACATGAGGAACGAATACAGTGCGCATTCGAACACGAAAACCAGAGACCGTCTGCAAAACTTTGCGATAAGACTTTCGCAAAATGTGGCTGGGTGCCTGTTTAGATGTTGAGGGAGGTGTTCGAGCTGACGCGGATACAGGGGGAAGTGAAAAAAGTCGTCGACGAGTGGTGTTTCCTAGTCTAGTCGAAGGAAAATGGAGCGGCTGGGAATCCGACGACATACTGGAACCTGCTACAAAATCTAAATATTTATGAATCACCAGACAATGAAATAATGACGCACTCAGCGCGACACCCTCGAGCAGGTTGATTTCCTCGAAACCATTGTTATCGGTTTCTTCATCTTCTTCACCGTCTTCCCCGCCTGTGACGGCTCCCAGATCAAGACGAGAAATTATACCCATTCTGACCAGGTATACAACGAACGGGTGAGTCGATTGGGAGGGAGATAGTGCCTTATCTCGTAATGTAGTAGATGCGGTGAGGCAAATCAAAGGATCAGGGAAAGGAAGGCGTAGATAGGCTAAAATGTTCAACATGCCGCACCGAATGCAGATATCATGACCCTACTCACACACGATCAGGGAAAGTTGATAGACAGCAACCCAGCTTCTTTGGGTCTCGGAGAACAAGAGGGTGAATTTATCTTGCCCCTTTGATCTTTTCGTTCCCCATATACTCGAAAAGAGTGGAATTCCCTCTGACTGCACATATTTACGGTCGCTTTCGGTAGTAGAGGGAATTGGAGTCGGGGTGTTTGGCGGAAATATCGAAGGATGAATCGAGAGTGGGCGGCCCAGAGGCTTGGATGATGGGCGAGAAGAAACCAGATGAGTTGTGTCTGGTTCATTTCGATCTGGATTTTGAGAGATGTAGGTCGCGTCTAGCGATACTTGTACGTGACTGAGCAAGCCTACAAGTGATTGAGGGGGGTTACGATGGTCATGTGGGTTATCGAGAGATGGGTGCTTGATGTATATCACCAGAAGCAGATTCAATTGCTCGTCTAGATCCCCGTGAGTTTTGGCGAGATGCAACACGGGTATGCAATGTACCTCACCGAAGAAAGCTTGTCTTCTCTCTGCGTGAGGTTGTTTGACGCTCGCGAGGAAGTCATCAACGTCATTTTCTGGGAATGATATGGAGGTATCCGGAGTAAAAACCTCGAGGACACAAGAGCCAAAAAGTGTCTCGAGCGGTTCCTCCGCTGCCATGAGATAACTCTGTTAACGCCAAAATAGCTTTTTAACAACAAGCACAAACAACACCTCTCCGACCCGATTTGGTAAAGTACGGCAGATTCAGATCCACGCGGTCATGCAAGAGTCGTTTCCGCCTCCAGACTTTGACTCTCACGTCGGGCTTTTATTGATTACTGACGAGCTCCAGGCTCCCTCGGATTTCTTGTTACACAGACTACTGAATCTTCGCTTGAAGGATTCAAAGCGATCTCGATGTCTTTTTCTCTCCGTCTCGGAGGACATTGAACGAATAAAATCAGTGGCGGCCAAGTCAGTGCGTACAGAGTAGCGTACACCTTGTAATATACTAAATTTCATTGTCAAGAGCTTGAACATCTCACAAAGTGCGAGGTTCAAGTTCGTCGACGTACATTCGCACATCGAGCCCGCCGAGGTACCCGATCAAGACACGAGATCTAGAGACTCGAGATTGAAGAGCATTTTCGACCTCGTTGCTACGGAACTGCGTGGTGGACAGGACAACGACGGGAAAATTCTCGTCATCTTGGATGATATCGCAACCCTTGAATGGTTGGGATATTCTGTTCTCGAATTGTCGCGACTTTGCCGTGCACTGGCGACGTTGTGTCTCAAGGTAGAGCATGCTACCATATCCTCTCTGTCATGCTAATAGATCATGGTGGGATTCCTAGGAGTCAGCGACCCTCTTCATACGACATCACGTCCTCAATCGATCTGAGCCTGATCCTCTTTTCAAACATCTTTTGCAACTATGCTCGTACCATGTGGAAGTAAGACCGCTATCAAGCGGCCGTAGCGGTGCTGTCAGCGGTGAGGTGAGTTGAGATCCTTCAGAACCTTATGGAGTCCGACATTCGATTCATAGCTATGTCTGCACTTGGGTCCTGCGGAGAGCAAACCTTCGTATCCGCTAATCACCCGTTCCGCTGCACTGCAATATCGGCTGACTGACGGTAGTGCTATCTTTTTCAACAAGGGTACTAGCGAGGGGGTACTCTAGGATGACTCTCTTTAATCCTTATCAATGGTGGCAACGACCTGTATTCCTTTTGGAGGTACTGCTTTGTGGATTAGCTCACGGCTGCCGACATCGTTATCAGAAGGTTAAATGTCAAGCGAGCTAGAGGATCGCGAGATACATAAATATAAATATAGTCTCCCCATGTGCTGGATATGGCACTCGAGGGAAACAACACCTGTTGTCATGATCATAACACACAACGTCAATATTAGAATCCACCAAAATTGTGTCATTCATCACAGATGATGTGTAATCTCCCCTTCAAGCTCTCCTCCGAGTACACAGCCCCTTTCAAGGCATCCGCGTACATGTTTTGAGCGACTTCGCGATACCCCGTATAACCATCCACGACCGCTTCTTTCGCGTGTGTGAGTAACACGGACACCGTCCGATCATCCTCTAGGTATAATCGGAGTTTCGTCACTGCAGCCCTGAGATCACGTTCGCATGACTCGACAAACTTGGCATGCAACTCTTCAGCAGCGGCCTGAGATGCCCAGTCTTGTTCCGTCAGTAGCGGAGTCGGCGCCGGTGCATTCACCGACGGGGTAACCGTACGGGATGTGTTGAACGCCCTCACACGGTCAACCCATTCTTGCAGAGGTTCGCACGGGCCCTTGGCGCAGAGCGAGATGACGTTTTGACAGGCGCGTTTCAGGTCTTGGTCTATCTCCTGGAGGAATGCGAAATGGGCGTTCGGGAGAGCTTCCATATGGAATCAGCAGTAACTCACATGTCGTGCATCTGTAATGCTCTCATATCCGCGCGGCATACCGAGGGACGCAAAGAGTGCGTCAGGAAGCAGTGCAGTCGTCTTGTTGAAAATGGAAGCCAATGCGTCTTGTTCGTCAACGTCAGCAAGTCTACGATATGTGGCCAAGCAGATCATTACCTGTCACGCTGCCCTGGCCTGCTTGTTGCTGAGTATCTCTCCCATCCAGGTCCAGGTTGTTCGTGACTTCTTTCAGGATCAAGAGATGTCGAACGAGGAAGAGTTCTCCGTCGAGTGTGCTTGCGGGAGCGTTGCGTTGTCCTATGATAGTACTCGATGATACAAGCGATTGTCGACACAGGCTCACAGCTTCCTGAGCAATGTCTTCGAATATCGCAGGCTGGTAATGTACGTAAATCACTGCAATTGGAGAGCGTGTCAGAGTATTACCTTGACGAAGTCGTGTAGTTGGGATAGTACCCAAACCGTTCTCTGCAAGGTCGGATACCACGTCTCCTGCTTATCCAGCGATGGAAGCTGGAACAACCGACTAACACTCTCCTTCTCCTTGATGTCAAATAGAGATGTAGGCTTTCTTGCAGCTGCAATAGTCCGTGAGCAATTTCCCACTCATGACAGCAAGCAGAACAAACGAACCTACGAGCAGATCTGGGTAGGCCAGATCTTCCGGTTTGGGGATAAAGTATCTGATCTCAGCCTGAATCAAGCTCTGGGCCTTGAAGAACAGTCTTGTCTGAGCGTCTTGGAGAATCATCTGTAACAAATGGCTGACGTGGAGTTTCCCGAGGCCTCTTGGCTTTGGATGATCGACATCCACGGTAAGCTCGTCAAGTGTCTCATCTGGGAACTCAACGTCGTCGAGAACCATCAAGGCTTGAAGGACAGTACAAACTTCACACAGCATTGTGAGTCGAGTCTCGTGAAGAATACGAGGCCGCAGATCATCATAGAGATAATCACACAGGGTTTCTAAGTAAGGGCTATAAATGCGTGTTCTGAGTGGAGAGCGGAAACGAGTAGGAAACAGTATGACTCACTATAGCTGGTGTTCACCAGAATCGAAAAACTCGCGGAAGAGATTGAACTCGTCCGTACAAAGCTGCTTTAGATACGCGCATCCTGCGTTCGTCTAGAAAGCAGACATAAACAATGGGACTTTTAGACAGTGATGGAACTTTACAAGTTCGACGAGCTCGGTGTGTGCTGGATCCAGCCCTCGTATTTCTTCTATCAAACGTCCGACCAAGAGGGTCTTACGTGCACTAAAGTAGGCTGAATGGCATTCAGACAGGAGAGCGGAGAGCTCCTCTGGATGCGCAGTTGCCCTCCGCTCGAGCTCGTTGAGAAGAGGTGCCAGTTGGGGTGTAACACTCCGAAATCTGGTATAGAGTAGATGCATCTGTGCCGTAGTGGATACATCCTATTGATGGGGTTAGCTGGAGTGTGTGCAAGGCAAGAGCGGCTGCGCAACCTTTTCAGACAAACGCTTGGATACGTCTGCTGAGAGTGCTCTGAGAGAGCCAACAAAAAACATCTTGATGAGAGTCATGGCGCGTGTCATGCATTGCTGGAACCGTAGCAAATAGACCTCTGCTTCCTTGTAATATCGCTGGATATGTCATTCTCAATACCAGCGATTTGACGTGACAACTGACGGGAGGAAGAACGTACATGAGCCTTCAGATATTCGATGCATATGTCAACACGTTCGACCATGTACAAGAAATCAGTTTGCAGGACAAGTGATTCTCCAGGGTGATTCAGCATCCGAGTCGCGTGTTCGAGCTCCTGGAAGTACTCCAGTCTGGTATCGATCTCGTCTGTAAGCTCAAGCAACTTGTCCTGAGACAAGTCGCAACGCCCGTCAGCGAACAAACGACCCGGAGAACGCGCAGCAACTGACCCTGTCTTCGAGCAGCCGCTCACAAGCATCTTTCAAGCTCCTCCCACTCTCCTCGACGCCTCTCCATCCCTCGAGCATACTATCCACCTCCCTCTCCACCTCACCGAGTCGCTCAAGTAACATGTCCGCTGTTCCCAAGTGTTCCGCCACCATGGCTACATGCGCCCTGAAATGCGCTTCTTGACTGTGCGCAACGGAACGATCAACCTGCGCAAACCAGTCATAGAATTGCTGAGGCGTCTGGATGGCCACCTTGGGGTCGAGGGCATGGGAAGGTAATGAACGCGTAAATGCAGCAGCAGGCGTGGAAGGTCGTGAGCCTGATTTAGTCGTCGTGCGTAAACTGGGAGTCGGCGGGCGCGAGGGATCATCCTCGACGGGCACCTTTCTGAACCTGAGACGATTTCTCTCGGGGTGGACACAGTGCTCACTTTCAAAGGAAGGGGTGACTTCTCGCTTCCGGCTTTGATCGCGGCGATGCTCTTCAGAGCGAGGTCGGTCAAGGGTGCTTTAGCTTCCCATTCTTCAAGGGATATCTGGGGTTTTGGTTGCAATGTCGGGGTGGGAGGTGCAGCCTGGCGTCGTGGTGCATTGGAGCGGGCAGCTGACATGGCACCGCAAAGAAGTTCAGAGTGTGGCCAAACAAGTGCTAGTAGTAAGAAAAAATCGCCTCTATCGTACTACAGTATTCCAGTATCTACCGTGCATGTCACTTCAGAGAATGATAAGAAAAAAGGAAATACTAGCTACGATCCTACACTGTCTGCCCACGGTGATGGCTCGGCGGGCGTCAACGCAATGGCAGAAGTCACGGGAAATGATTCTTTGAGAGACCTGACCGACAAATCAGTAGCTCCAAATTTTTCCATTGACGCGAGTCTTCGATGCTGTCCAGCCAACGATGGTTTGGGCGCAGGCTCGAGCACAAGGTCGTCAATGTGGCTGAGAGCACCATATGAAGTTGCAAGGAGGGGAGTAGGCTGGTCGGTCGGTGATATAGACGGCGGCTCCGGATCTAAAGGTAAACCTGTATGCGACGAGGATGGTGTCGCAAACTGATCGATCCCATCTACGGAAGTGTCAGACTCTAGTGGATTTGCGCTGCGTAGTCGTCCGTTTTCGCCTTCGACCAGCTTGAGTGCCTGATGCAGCACATCTTTCTCCAAGCGAGTCTGGTTCAGCTCTTCTTCCGTCTCGGCTCTTCTCATGCGCTCGGTAGCAACCATTTTGTTTGCCTGCGCGGTATTCAGACGAACAAATCTACGAGAGAAAACGCATTTACCTCTTCAAACAATGCTTGTGACAGCGACTCCAGCTCCGCTTCCAGAGCAGCCTTGGCAGCATTTGCAGCTTTGTGAGCCTGACGTTCAGACGCAAGCTGTTCTTGCAATTCTTCGAACTCCTTTTCCCGTACGTTTGGTACCAAGGACGGAAGAGAAGGTGATGTGAGATGCGAGGGATGAGGGGAAAGGGAAGGTGATTGAGCAGTACCTGTTAGCGGATGAGCGACACCTCAAATTAACGTATTTGTATCCAACCCACTGCTACTGAACCGAAACCTGAAGAAACGGCTTTCTTGGCCCGTCGGCGGGGGTGTCGGCTGAGGGGTTGCCGGTGCCTTGACACCATCAACGAGCACCGACACGGCTGCACTGGACGGAACTGCAGGTGTACCGGATTCGTTCAAGGGACCATAATCTAGGCTTCGGGGGCGGGATTCAGACGTCTTTTCCGCATTGTAATTCTGAACCTCGCGCGCACTCCATCGACGCCAACCTACATCCCTCGCACTGCCAGGGGTCTCCCTCTTCAATGCTTCTTCGAGCATCTCATTGTTGCATATGACAAGCTGAAGATTCGACTTTGCGAGATTGAGTTGTGTTTCTAGTTCAGTTTGGGTCTTGAGTGCGGTCTTGAGAAGGGAAGACTGCAGATCAGGGATCGATGATTGTGAGGTTGTCGGGGTAGTTAGGAAAGCTGGACGCGGGCTCACGAATTCTTCCACCTTGTTGAGGACACGGTCGAGTGCGTATCGGAGATCTTCCTCTTGTCCCTGGGAAAGAACACGGCGAGCGTCGCGCAGTTCGTCGTCCAAGCCTGCGAAAACGGCTGACGTAGGTGAGCTCGGTGCAGGTGCTGGAGACCACGCTGATCTGGGACTCGAGCCAAATGAAACGTTGGTCATCACACAGATGCCACAAAAATATACGAGGCGAAGGTCGATCTGGAAGCGTACACAAGGTCAAGTTGCCATTCATTTCCTTATGGAGTTGACAACCTTGTGAGTAACACCACTACTCCATCCGTGCTCAAATCCATCTTTTCTGATAGGCTGTGCGTGGATAACCCGACGGACATGCACTCGTTTCTCCGAGTGGCCGGCGCAGGCTTACCTCCCATGAGAGTCCCAGTAACAAACAGATCCTCGATACACATTCTCACACCATTCCCTTTAACATGTGTACTAGGTATGCATGGGAACATGCTTTCAATAGCTACTGTCCCATCTGCTCATCATTTCGGAAGCATCGCCGGTTGAAGGCACGGACCCGCTCGTCGAGCGGAGCCCTCACTGCCCCATATGTACCTGTTATCGCCCAAGTATCTCCCACTCATCCAGGGCACATCCTTTTTTCCGCGATCAACGATAAAAATTGCACAGCAAGGTCACAGTAGTGGCCATGCTCGGCGGCCAATTCCCATTTCCGAGTATCATTGGTTTATTATGCGGTGCCGTGTCTCGACCATTTAATCGCGCAGCTTCCCTTCCTCTGGTAACCATCACCCGTTCTTCCTCTCTACAAGCACCATCGGTCTGCCATGCCTCCCCCAAAGAAGGTCGATCCTCCTCACAAACTCGTCTTTGCCACCAACAGCGTGCGCAACACAACCTTCTCCATAGACAACAACAAGTTCTACTATGAGATCGTCACCCGATTCTGGCACCCTCATCTCACGAAAATAAATAAATATGACTACGAGAACCGTATGGTGACTTGCGTCGCCGAAATCGAGTCCCTCCCGAAGAAGGAAGTCAAGGTTCGATTCAACACGCCCGATGCAGAGGGCGAATGGATTCGGGCTTCGGACTTTGTCAAGGGCGAGGGAGTCAATGTGTGCGTACAATGTCTGGTCCCTTGTGTGGAGCACAAGATCTTACATCGTGATAGGGGTGGCGTATTTACCACTGAGGAGGATGGCTCGATGTACCGCTGGAAGACGCACAAGCGTCATCTACAGGTGTGTATTGTGCCTGCTTGCTGCGACATCAAAAGCTGAATTTTTAAGCTCCAGCTTGTGAAGGCGGACGACGAGGAAAAAGTCCCGGTGGCTGAATACCATCCGTTCAAACGCCACTTTTTTATCTTCCGGATGGCTAGCCATGCGTGGCTCGAAGTTAAGCCAGAAGCGGCCACTGCTCTCGAGAAAATCATTGGTGAGTCTGTCTCCCGGGGTAGATTGATTGACTTTGGTTTATTGATGACGATCGACAGTGAGCTACCTCATCGTGGAAAGGCGCAGACGCCAAGCCAAAATACGCCTCAGACTTGAGCACGAATAGACCAAGCCGTGCGATTTCTTGTTTGTATGGTTCACATTCCGATTTCGTGTGTCACTTGCCGGCGCTGTTGGATTTTGTTACTGCGGAACATGGGTTTCCCGTCCTCACAGCCTCAGAAACCGGATGTATTATGGAGGTTCTACACGCATCATGGCGCGACGGTCGCATGCTTTTTCCAAAGGTCACCGATCAGTCGTTAATTTCTATATCCTCATTCGGGTTTCAAGATTGAAATATCGACGCTCGTTCGTTAGTTTCACATTCATTCAAATCATTCCATAGATGCTATGTCATTGTATAAAGCTTCAAGCTACCGGTAGCGAATAGGATCCCCACATGTTATCTGATAACTAGCAGTGTGGGTTTGAGTTCAGTGCTGCGGGCCTGTCACACACCGTGACGTCATGGCGCCAGGTGCCGAGTCCCCGGACCATCGCCCTCTCTCATCCTCACTCCGGGTCTCTCGCGCCGGTCGCCCTTGCACGCGTACTGCGCCGTCGCACGGAGTTCCACCTCGGCCCTCCTGCACATTCATGCATCCAATCAACTGAAGCGGAGTCGGTAAAAAGTGGATGTGAGCCGAAATGCGGTATAACTTCATTCGATTTACTGTTTAAGCTTCAACTTCAAGTTGGAGTTCCCCTCTGAGATAAACATGTTGGAAGCGACTAATGAAGCGAATTCGTTACCCATTCCAAGTCAAAGTTACAATGACCTCCAAGTTCTCTCACCCCATGATATCCAGACAATTCTCAACTATTTTTCCCCTCTTGACGACCAGCCCCCTAGAAGTATGCCTACGAACCTCCCCCGCACGTAGCAAAGAGTGACAGTCGTCATCCGTGACGTAAGAGGAAAGGACCATACTCTGGGTCTCGATATCATCGGGTTCCAACTACGAGTGAGAGTCTCACATTGCACGTTTTCATAATGGATTATGCTTTTTGACGTTTATCATGCCTGATTTTGAGATGATCATACTTCTGTAGGACATATCTATGCATATCTCTCCAGTTGTAGTCGATACGCGGTCGGCATTTGGATAAGTCAATTCCCATAGACGGCAGGGAAACAGCTTGCGCGTACAACGACCATATCAAGGACGAGACACTCTCGGGCCTCAGTTTGAAAAGAGCTTTGTCACGTCAGAGAAACCCTCGACGTCGGTGATGTCTGTTCAAGCAATCTTATCTGCCCCGGCATCTATAACTCGAAACTTTTTATATATCGTCAATAGGGGAAAGATCGCTAAGAATGGCGCAATATTTAACCATGAGCTGACTGACGCCCTCTCTCCCATGGCTGCCAACTTCTCCAGCATCCCAATTCTCGATTTCGCACTTACTGACGACGAGGCACTCAAGCCCGCGTTCATTGACCAACTCAGACATGCACTTATCAACGTCGGCTTTCTCTACTTGAAGAATCACACCGTGCCGGGACGAGTAGTTGACGATCTGATCGGGTACATCCCCCGTCTCTTTGATCTCCCACAAGAGGCAAAGAATAAGATTTTCATGGCCAACTCCCCTCACTTCTTGGGATATTCAAAGCTTGGTGCCGAGTTCACGAAAGGCAAGACAGACTATCGGGAGCAGTTTGATTTTGCGACTCCTCATGAGACCCAGTGGAGACCCGGCGCTCCGGAATACCTGCGACTCTGGGGACCTTGCCAGGTGCGTGATCGGCTCGATCGTCCGGTCGACCGTACCGATTGACGATGTTCGGTTCTAGTGGCCCGACGAAGAGTTTATACCAGGATTCAGAAACGTCATGGAAACGTACCTTGCTCATGTGCAGCAGCTTAGCCATCGCTTCATCGGCCTGCTCGCGGAAGCGTTCGATCTTCCCGCGAACGCGCTCAACAAGTTCTATGACACGGATGAGTTGATGCAACACCGCGGGAAGGTAAGATCAATATGCAGATTAGAGATAACTTACCCAGACGTATCATCAGGTCGTAAAGTACCCAGCCAACGATGGCACGCTCACCGATCAAGGCGTCGGTCCTCACTACGACGCCGGCTTCCTCACATTCGTAAGAACTCTTTGTAGCACATCCAGCTTCTTGTATATACACCTCATTCATGGTTTCAGCTCCTTCAAGCTTCCCCGCATCCCGGTCTCCAAGTCCAGAACCTTTCGGGCGAATGGATCGACGCACCTCCCATTCCTGGGACGTTTGTCGTCAACATCGGCAAGGGCGAGTGACGCTAGCCTAGCACCTTATTTAAATCCGTTGTTTAACACTCCGTGAGCAGCGCTCGAGTTCGTCACGCGCGGACTCGCCCGCGCCACCTCTCATCGCGTCCTTTCTCCCCCCGTCGGCTCGACGGCCCGGTACTCCGTACCCTTTTTCCAGAATATCAGCTTGAACGCGTGTCTGGCTGACCAAGTGCTCGACTGTACGTCCTTTTCTGCCTCCCTACGGAACGGAATGCTTATGTCAAATTTGGCCGACGGGCAGTCCCCGCGGACATTTTGAAACTCAAGGAATTGAGAGGTGACGTTGTGGAGACGGATTGTACGTGTCCCTTCTCTTCCTCGAGCCTCTGCTGCATCCAGCTCATCATGCCAACATCTTTCTCGCTAATCTTCCTCGATTACAGCTGTCAACTTTGCTGAATTCGATCGTGAGCCTTCGGGAAAAGTTAATTTAATCGGCCGCGTCAAGTAAGTGCAGTACTGCCTTACCATCCTTGGCTGTGCCGGTTTCGACCGTCCAGAGCTGACATGGACGCCGTACTTCAGGAGCCACCCAGATGTCGCCGAACGCCACTACCCCGACTTGTTCAAACAATACTTCCCGTCCGGTCTTCCAAAGCATGTCAGCGCGTACTGAGACGTTCGGGATATCCATTTAGGGTCACGACTTGGAGATGCAGATTGGATTAAGCTTATGAGCAATGTGATAGGCTAGCACAAACGAAACGAGAAAGGGAAATGTTAACGCTACAGTGAGGGGTATTGTACGATATAAAAGCGAATACGACAACAAAGGGCCAAGCCAATCACCGGCTATCGACATAAACTTCCGCCATCCAATGATCGTCACAGATGTTCCAGAGCGCAGTCAGCACCAACCGCTCAAACGTTATGCCTCCAGCGCCACCGTCCCCGAGGCGCCAGCATGCAGCACTTCGAGAGGGTGTTTGAGCCTCCATTTGCTAAACGAAACGTTGAAAAGGCCGGAAATGAAAAGGAAATGACAGGGACTTACAGTCAGATACGTAGAAAAGGCAAAGGCGATTTGAACCGCAAGCTGCCCTCGTGTCACCGGGCCGGCAGACGAGAACAGGTCAAGCGAATGAGACCAATCCACGTGATCATAACCTGGCCACTGAAATAACGCGTCTTTCAGAACGCGACTCGGGGGAAAGCGAAATCGCAAATCTTACCATGATTCTCAATGAAACCTTGCGGATCCTGGGAGAACTAGACATCAGAGACCCCACGCGTTCATTGGCTTCCATAATCATGCGCTCCAGAGCGCCACCCGATCGTACCACTAGCTCTCGCATGGGTATGCCAAGGCCACGGCTAGGAGCTCCGATGAGCTCGAACATGATAGGCACGTGGCGAGGGGATGAAACGAGCTTCGACAGTGGTGTCTGCGAAACGCGCTTGAAAGACGAAGGGAGGGTCGTTGGGAATGGTGGTTCTAGCGGTGGATTGGCATAAGACAAGGCGGTATACGGTGAACGGAGTTCAGAAGGGACGGGTGCATGGAGAGGGTCAAGGTAGGGCGACATGATTCAGACGCGGACGAGAAACAGCGATGAGCAGCCGACGATGAGGACACAAACCCTGGGACTTACCTTGAATTTATACCTTGGAAGTTGACGGCTTGGGAAGAGGATGAAAGGATGGACACTTGAAAGGATGAAAGGACTGCGTGAGTACGGGCCCGGTCATGACGTGCTGAAAGGCAAGTCCTGACGGTGGTTGGCCCAGATCATCTGTCGTGGACACTGCCTGCAGGAAATGAGTAGATGGATTGGTCGAGACGAAAGGCACGGGGGATGGCCTTTGTTTCTACTGCTCGAGCCAAAGAATCATGTCGGCTATTCCGAAATGACTGGAATCTGCAGGCGAATGTCAGCTCGCGGCTTTGGAGGTCACGGAATTGCAAGGGGGTTTACATAATCCACATTACATTCTCAGACAACTGCTCCTATTCAACGTACACACATGTTATCCAGAGGCTACGAATAGCTTACAACAATAAATTTTCTGAGGGTCAGCATCAGCATACATGAAGGGCTCGAATAGCGCTCAGTATA
This sequence comes from Leccinum variicolor, assembly GCA_038091415.1. NCBI lineage: Eukaryota > Fungi > Basidiomycota > Agaricomycetes > Boletales > Boletaceae > Leccinum > Leccinum variicolor. The sequence goes on along the minus strand of JBBPOK010000063.1, from coordinate 47,560 downwards.
GAACAACTCACTATCAATTTACCCAGGCTCTAGCACTCTGGAACAACCTGAACCACGGACCCACACCATTCCCTTTCCAAGCGCCCGAGAGTGCAGGTGGGTACCAGCTATTGCTCTCCAAAGTGGTTGCCCGTTCGGGGTGTGGCATCAGCGCAAGCACCCTTCCATCCGGTGTCTGTACTCCCGCAATCCCCTCGACCCCTCCGTTGGGGTTCATTGGGTACACCACGGTCGGTGATCCCTGAGAGTCCACGTATTGAGTGGCGATAAGACCTGCAGTCCGTAAGGCCAGCAGCTGAGAGTCGCCTTTCGCGAACGATACTCGCCCCTCTCCATGTGCGACGGGAACGGGGAGTTTGGAGCCGACCATGTCGCGGAGGAAAACAGAACGTCGGGTGGCGTCGCTTTTCGAGATCTGGACCATGCAGACCCGAGCTTCGAACCGCTCGCTCGCGTTCTGCTTGAAATCGGGCCAGTTCTCCGCTCCGGGGATCAGCCCGCGGAGATGGCTAAGGAATTGACATCCGTTACATACGCCAAGCGTGAATGTGCCGTCGTTCTCGAAGAACTGCTGGAATTCTTTCCTTGCGATCTGGTTGAGACGAACTGAGTGAGCCCAGCCTCTTCCGGCACCGACGACATCGCCGTAAGAGAAACCTCCGCAGGCAGCGAGCCCACGGAAGTCGGCCAAAGAGATTGCTCCGCTCAGGATGTCGGTCATGTGTACGTCAACGGCATCAAATCCGGCCGCGGAGAACGCCCAAGCCATTTCGATGTGACCATTGACACCTTGTTCTCGTAATATCGCGACCTTTGGGCGATGTGTCAGATCACGGAAAGGGGATGGATTGTATGAGAAGGCAAGGTCATAATAAATGCCCTTGTAGCTCGGGTCGCATATGAGGCTGAACTCTTGCTTTGCAACGGCAGGGTTGTCGCGGAGGCTCTGCATCTTGAACGATGTCTCTGACCAGATTTCCTGGAGTTGTCCACGAGTCCGAGAGAACAACATATTACCACTCTCACGGACGACGAATGCCTGATTGGTGGGATCTTCGTTCACGCTGCCGATCTCGAAGATCGAAGCGGCAGGGAAACCTACACCCGCGAACGTAGATTTCAATTCATCAGCTGCGCGTTTGCGTACTTGAACGACAGCACCCAGCTCCTCGTTGAAAAGCGTCGCGATAGCATCTCCGGAAGAACATAACTGGTCGAGTGTGATGTCTGCGCCGACCCGGCCTGCGAATGCCATTTCGACGAGGGTAGCGAACAGACCGCCGTCAGAACGATCGTGATAGGCAAGGACCAAGCCTGTTTTTCTGGATATCTGACAGCCAGTGAAGAAGGCTTTGAGCACAGATGGATCGACAAGGTCAGGTGCCTCCGATCCAATCTCCTTGAATACTTGAGCTAGGGCCGATCCACCCATGCGCTTCTTTCCTCCTGCAAGGTCAAAGAATAGAAGGACAGTCGGCTCGCCAATATCCGTGTGGAGTTGTGGAGTCCAAGTTGTGGAAATGTCATCCACAGGTGCAAATGCCGTCACGATGAGCGACAAGGGTGCGCTGACTTCTCGTTGCTCGCCCTCCTGCCTCCACTTCATCGACATGGACATCGAGTCCTTGCCAACTGGCACACCGACCCCAAGCGCAGGGCAAAGCTCCAGGCCCACCGCTGTGACAGCCTCGTACAACGCCGCTCCTTCCCCCTCCTTTGACGCAGCGCACATCCAATTCGCACTTAACTTGACAAGGGAGATGTCTGGGATGGAGGCCGCGACAATGTTGGTCAAAGATTCAGCGATTGCCATGCGCGCAGATGCAGCGGGGCTAAGGAGAGCTACAGGAGTTCTCTCGCCCATTGCCATCGCTTCTCCAGCGAGGACGTCAAACCCGTAGGAAGACCGAGTGACGGCAACGTCAGAGACAGGAACTTGCCAAGGGCCTACCATTTGGTCGCGCGTGACTAAACCTGTGATGGACCTATCTCCAATAGTGATTAGGAATGACTTTGATCCGACGGACGGAAGGCGGAGGACACGGTCGACCGCGGCTGAGATAGGGTCGACGATATTGGGGAGGTACGTGGAGAGGGTCGAGTCAAAGTCGTTGAACACAACGTTGCGTTTTTTGTCCTTTCGGGACATACGGGGTGGCTTGCTGAAAAGGGTAGACATCTTCAAATTGATTACATTTTGGCCGAGGAGACGATCGGTGACGATCAGTTGTTCCTCCTCCGTAGCGTGACCAACGATGGAGAAAGGGCAACGTTCTCGTTTCGCAATCGCCTCAAAGATGTGGGTCTTCTCCACGGAGATGGCTAGGACGTAGCGCTCCTGGCTCTCATTGCACCAGATCTCCATAGGCGACATGGAGCTGTCTGCAACGAGAACGTCTCGGATCTCAAATGTCGCTCCGAGTCCGGAATCATGCACCAATTCCGGTAAGGCGTTGGACAGTCCTCCTGCCCCGACGTCGTGGATGCTCTCAATGGGGTTCTCGTCTCTGAGGCCCACGCACGCATCAATAACCTGCTGACACCGTCTCTGCATTTCTGCATTATCTCGCTGCACGGATGCGAAATCTAGATCTGCGGAACTGGCACCGGAAACTTGGCTAGATGCAGCTCCGCCTCCCAACCCGATCAGCATTCCGGGGCCACCCAGAACGATGATCTTTGCACCAGGTAGGATGGCCGATTTCTTGGCGAAGGCTGGGAGTACGTTTCCATAACCACCGGCGATCATGATTGGTTTGTGGTACCCCCGGATTTCCTTTCTCCCGTCCTCCGAGGCGGGTACGGATTCCGAGAATGTCCGGAAGTACCCAGCGAGGGCAGGTCGTCCAAATTCATTGTTAAATGCGCTCGCACCCAACGGGCCGTCGATCATGATTTCCAGGGCTGATGCGACGTGGGATGGCCGACCAAAGTCAGTTTCCCAAGGTTGCTCATAGCCCGGAATACGGAGGTTGGAGACAGTGAAACCAGACAAGCCAGCCTTGGGCTTGGATCCCCGGCCGACGGCACCTTCGTCGCGGATTTCTCCGCCGGAGCCTGTAGCCGCTCCTGGGTAGGGAGAAACTGCTGTCGGGTGATTATGGGTCTCGACTTTGATGAGGATGGGGTAAGGCTCCGGTTCGAGCCGGGTATACATTCGTGTATGTTCGGATCCTTGAGCCCAGAGCCCAAACACAGGTATGGTGGGACCTCCAAGGACAGCGGCATTATCGGAGTAGGCAGAGATGGCTTTGTTGTCACATAGAGCCTCGGTATTCCTGATCATTTGGAAGAGTGATTTATCGTGAGAGACCTCATCTATGGTCCAAGAGGAATTGAAGATCTTGTGTCTGCAGTGTTCCGAGTTAACCTGGGAGAACATGAAGAGTTCTGCATCCGTGGGGTTGCGGTTGATGGGAGAGACACCAGCAACGAAGGCATCGACTAGATAATTGATCTCGTCGGGCGCGAGAGCAAGGCCCAGAGTTTTGTTGGCTGCAGAGAGACGTTCTTTGGCAACGCTAACGTCCGCTGTTTCATCGGCTTTGTTTGTCAACTCGACTATCCCCAAAGGGCTCGGATCTTGATGCTTGAATAGCAAGTCTTCGTGAGGTAGAGATAGTTGAATGGTCTGCGTCATGCGGTCATGGAGTAAATGCGAAATTTGGGAGACCGCCCTGTCGTCTAGCGTCTTGCCCTCTCTGAAATGAAAAGCGTACACAATGCCTCTTTCGATTCTCTCGACATGGTCTCCAAGATTGCAAATGACTGCGATATCTGTTGCTTTACTGCTCCAGGGAGATATAGAACCTGCTCTCGGGATGACATAGGCGATGTTTTGATCGCTTTGGAGGGTATCTGGCGTGCTAGGTAACTGGACGTTGTCGCCATAATCGAGGAGGGCTGCGAGGGATTCCCTGTGAGACGATTGACTTTTTCTGAGCTCCTGCTCAAGAGCCTGCGTGCGGCATTTGACGAGGTGAATGAATACAGCATCTATGGAGAGAACATCGCCGTCTATAGCCTGGATGTTACGGAGGAGGATCTGACGTTTTGTTTCTGTGAGCGCAGACGATCCAGATAGAACGAGCATGCTAGTTGCGAAAAGGCTCAAGCAATGTCATTAACGGTGAGCGATGGTCACCCACCCGGGGAGGATCGTGGCGATGGATAAGACGCGTCGGTCACTTTCTCACGCTCAAATGTCGTCCGTGCAAGCAACACCGACGCGTCGCTCGAAGCGCTTCCAGCCGCTCGTTACCCCCGTGCACCCGAGCGCGTGGACCGACAAGTCCATATCTTGGTCGTCAGAACCGTTCCACGTCAGACACACCATCCCCCAAGATTACCAGGCCCTTGCAGAGGATGAGGGTTGGAAACCTACGCCGAACATGCAGACCGTGTTTTATCACTCCTTTACTCGCCCGAGGTCGCTTCCGCCTCCGTCGTTCACTGGAAAGCCACGTTCTTCGAGGTCCCAGGCGAGTGTTCAGGAGGATTTCAGTGTAGGGGATACGGTGCACGTCGCGACGGGCACTGCGGTGTGCGATAGCGTCGGGGTCATCACATCCATGTGGGAGCTCAGGGCGGACGGATCGGAAGGAACGCAGGAAAACATGTTCATTCGCATACACTGGTTTCAACGGCCAATCGAACTTCCTAGCATACGTCCACGAAGGGAGTTCACCGAGGTAAGTCTTCGAACAGTCCTGTGTCTACCACTCTCAACCTTCAACTTAGAACGAAGTATATTTTACCCTCGACACGGAAGCAATCTTGCCACCCTCGAGTGTCGTCCGCCACTGCACCGTAACCGACGAGCCCCAAAATGCTCAAGCTACGACTTCTCGGCAATCACGCTCGGAAAAGCCCAAACCAGAGTTCTATTGTCGTTTTGCCCTCGATTCCAGGAAAGGACTCTACTATGATTTTTCCTGGAGTAGTCATAAGAAACGCGCTCTCTCGGAGACAAGCGAAGAACAGACTAGTGGAAGGTCCTGGAACGTTCTCGTAGAGTCTCAAAGAAAGAAAACCGCCGGGGTTCAGAAACGCCCCAGGCTGAAAAAGATTGATGAGGAGGAAGAGTTATCGGTACGGGAAACAGACACTGACTATGAGTATCAAGACCCCGGGGAGGATGCTGATGATGATAACGAGCTTCCTATCGTGACTGACGACGATCTCGATTCTACACCTGATGCTCACGGCGAAGTGCTCGAGGATGATCTCCCAAAAACACCATCCCGAAAACGTAAACGCACAGTGAGCACGCCTTCCAAGTCAACCCCTCGAAAAGGTCGTTCAAATAAGCTGGTCGCTCCAACTCCTCACTCCAAAGCTGCCATTCAAAAGAGAAAAAATCGCAAAGGAACAGTCGTTCGCCTCCCACCTCCTGACCTCACACGAGAGCATTATAAGCAGCTACATAAACTACCCGAAGACGCGTGGTTGCGAGCCATGCATGTTTTACATGTGGCCGCACGGCCAGACATTCTACCTTGTCGAGGTGAAGAATACAACCGTGTTTTGCGCACGGTAGAGGAACTTCTCGAGGAAGGGAGCGGTGGATGCATCTGTGAGTGTTTCGGGTTCTATCTTAGGTGTTTTTAATTGTTGATTCTCTCAGATATATCAGGAGTTCCCGGAACCGGAAAAACTGCCACTGTACACGCTGTTGTACGCGAACTCAAGCGCATGGCGGAGAGTGGGGTGCGATCCGAATCCTCCATACGCGGTTGTTGCTTATGACACTGAGCAGGAAACGATCCCTTTCACATACGTCGAGATTAACGGTCTCAGAATCCCCGAGCCACCAGCAGCTTACAATCTCCTTTGGGAAACGATATCCGGTCACGATATCTCCACAGAGGGGCACCTCAAGGTCAGTTCGAAGGAAGCTCTAAAACGCCTCAGCAACCACTTCAGCGCTGGTGTTAGGGCTGGCCCGGGTGGACACGCGTGGTTGGTAGCGATTTTCAATACACATTTTCAATGGTTAACGACCTACGCTTGGTGTACTAGCGTTGTGTTGATGGACGAACTCGACCAGCTGGTCACCACAAAGCAAGATGTTGTCTATAACTTTTTCAACTGGCCAACATTAGCCGGGTCAAAGCTTGTCGTGCTTGCGGTTGCGAATACGATGGACCTTCCGGAAAGAGTTATGAGTGGACGTGTTCGCAGTCGTCTAGGTGAGGAAACACCGAGTATAATCTTCTACCACTCCCTCAACATCACGTACAGGTATGACCCGAATAAATTTCCAGCCATATACCACTCTCCAACTCGACGAGATTGTACGCGCGCGGCTTCTCGCATGCAAGGAAAACCTCCCGTCCCAACACCAACACGATGTCATTACTGCCGACGGTGTCAAGTTTGCCTCCATGAAAGTATCTTCCATTTCTGGTGACGCTCGTCGCGTACTGGACATCTGCAGGCGCGCTGTCGAACTTGTACATCCAAAGGGAAAGACAGCAAGTATCGATGACGTGAAGGAAGTGATCAAAGTGATGCAGAACAGTCCGACGGCTGCATTTTTGAGGGAGTTGAGCCTACACGAGAGGATTATGCTGGCTGCGCTGGTAAAGTGTATGAAGAGGGAGGGTGTGGAAGAAATAAAATGGGGGGAGGTGGGTTCTTCTGCCATATCAGTTGGTAACATGACCTCTGACGTTCGATAGGTCGAGCGTCAGCACTTGATCTACGTAGAGACCCTGGGGGAAGGGGTATCCACTCGTCGACCAACTATCGGGGAACTCACTGTTGTTCTGGACTCCCTCCTTGCATCGCGGGCGATGCTGATGGAGGACGGGTTTACAGCGGCACGAAAACCGGTAGGCGAACGAAAAGTTATTCTTAATTTGGAGCAGGCCGAGATAGAGAGGGTTCTGGGTGACGTTGGCGGAACCTTGTGGATGAATGCACTCGTTGCGGATGCATAGATGGGGTCCTGTGCTCGTTCCTCCAAGACAGTACCTGTCTGCAATGTTCGAACCCGGAATGATCAGCCTGACGTTTCTTCGACAGCCTCCACTCGCACTACGGGCTCGGAAGAGGCGGCATAAAACTATTGGATGGCGGGAACGCCGGGACGTCAAACACGATGACCATTCAATAGGACGGTTGTCATTCAGGTTACAAGTCCAATCGCATTGGTTCAGCTTCAGCTTGGTAATAATTGTACTCATCGTGTTGGTTACTTGTCCCGGGTCGCCTTACCAATGTGATGATGTTCATGTCTATAAGGTGACTTTGACCTTGACCTTGACCATCTGATCGCGCAGGGATCATCAGTTGAATAACCCACAAGGCACCCAGTTGGCATTTCTCGTGTCCACATTTTCCCGCATGGGAAATCTAATCAGAGACCGATAATTGTTCGCCGCTCTCACCCACGATGTCCCTCTAGTTTCTCCCGAAGTCATGGGCAAGTTCTCCGTCCGCTCCTTTCTCCGTGAACAATGGACATCGATTCCCATCCCAAATGCTGACGTCAGTGACAAGTCGATTGTCGTCACTGGTGCAAACGTTGGCCTCGGCTTCGAAGCAGCGGTTCATCTCGCGAAACTGAAGCCCAAGTGTCTTCTCCTCACTGCCCGCGATGAGGCCAAGTGCAGGCGAGCCAAGCAAGGTATAGACATCTGTTCCTGGCTCTGCGCGCTCGCTAACTCGTGATCTTTTCCCAGATGCTCGAACAGCGAAGCATGATGAACGGCAATCTCGAAGCCTGGCCACTCGAACTGGGTTCTTTCGAGTCTGTGCGCAAGTTTGCTGACCAGGTCGAGCAGGAGGGGTTGACGATAGATGCTCTTATCGCCAATGCAGGCGTATCGACGATGACCTTTATGAAGACGCAAGACGGATGGGAGACCACGTTTGTCGCAAGCATATACGCAGCGCCGTACTATTCACGCACTGAGCTTCCGTTCATACCAGGTTGCAAGTGAATTATCTATCGACGGCTCTGCTCAGCATTCTGATGCTCCCCCACCTCATCAAATCGACGACGCCAACTAATACTTCAAGACTTGTTGTTGTTTCGAGTGAAGCCCATCTCATGGCTCATAAGCTCACGGGCGCTACGAGCTGGCCCAGCATCCTTGGAAAACTGAACGATCAGGAGTATTGCACGGCTTCGTAAGTACTACTTGCACAATATTGCATGCATAGTGGCCCATACAACACGATCTGCTTACACAGTGTCATGAAGAATCGGTACGAACTCTCGAAGCGTGCGTGAAATCAAAAGCTTCTCAGGTTCAGGGTGGTGGTGTTAACCTCATCCTTTTCCCCAAAAAAACCCCCTTTTGAACATGAAAACAAAAACACCCACTGGCAGTGCTGGAAGTCATGTTCGTTCGCGAGCTCGCTTCTCGGTTGCCGAACCCGACGCCTGTCTCCGTGTCGGCGATCAACCCGGGATTCTGTCATTCCCGTCTTACGCGATCGATCGAGGGCAATCCTGTCGTCGGCGTCTTGATACGCGCGGCAAAGGCACTGCTTGCGCGCCCGACCGAGGTCGGGGGTCACACGCTCGTGCACCCCGCCGTGGAACCAGGCGAAAGAATCAGGCACGGACGGTATGTGTCCTGCTGTGAGGTCGCCGACGAGAGCGATTACGTTTTGAGCGAGGAGGGCAGGGAGATCTCGAGGCGTTTGTGGGTCAGTTCGGCTCTTGTGCTTTTTGCGCGATGCGTTTGGCTAACATAGACTTCCTTTTTTTTTGTTCGTGCTTCGCATAAAGACGGAGACTGTTGAGGTACTGGGCAAGGTCGATCCGAGAGTGAACCAGGTCATTTTAGAATATTTGTTGGTTCTCTGAGCTTGCAGCGCTAGGTTTCTCTAGGGGGTGTGTCATGGATATACAGTAGCGTTCACAGCATCGATGGGCTGGGATGCGCTGATAATATTACTACCTACTTGCCGTGCTGCAGCAGGCATACTCGGTCATGAGGATCTGAGCCTGCCCCTCATGACAAGGTTCGGCTATGAACAAGGAGGCGAACTCGTTGATTTAATTGCGTCGGTACTAGGGTGGCAGATGTACGCCAAAAAACGGGCTGCCATATGGGCTATCCACTAAAGATACATCAATTGCCAAGGGAGTAGAAGAGTGTGTATGTGAATGTGAAACTAACAATATATCGTTTAGTGAAAAATGGTTATGATTTAACGTCAGTGATAAAATAAGTGTCCCGATGTTGAGAACAATGCACTCCCAACATTACAAAAGTTACATGGCATAGTCCCCAAATGGGTTCGTGGTCCTCTTCGTCTTTACGGGGCTGGCGATGCAGGCATCGTCGTCAAATGGCGTGGCGAACGGATCAACCGGTTCATCTGCAGGTCGTACATGCGTATTCGTAAGGAGCCGTGACGTTGACCTCGTGGACTCATGTAGACTCCCACGACCCGCCAGCGGGCTAACTGGCATAGGAGCGGTTGACGAGCGGTTGTGTCTCCCGTGTGAGGCGGCAGCGTTGGGACGAAAAGCGGGGAACCTGGAAACTTGCACATGATGGACGGGTTTCTGAGCTGTTGGGCGTTCCTCAAAGGCGTTATGGAGGGGCATGGCAAGGGGACCACCGTCGGGAGCAGGACTGGCATCCGCAGATGTTCTGGTATTCCGTGGTCGGCCAGGAGGAGGCGGAGGAATGGTGAGAGGAACGGCTTTCTTTGGAGGGATGTTGTTCATCCAAGGAAGCGTGGGAGGCTGTTCTGAGCGCACAAGGTAGGGCGTGCCATCGATCTTTGGTAAGTCTTTCGGCGTAGCAGTCGACGCTCGTTCGACGGAGATCACCAATTGCGGATGAGGAGTATGAGAGCCCGAGGGAGAACTGTCAACCTCCAACAACGAATCGGATGGAACACTATCCTTCTTCGAGAACAATCCAATCACCGGCCTGAACCAGGCCGACTTTGTTTTTTGAACCAACGGATCTCCCTCGGGAGTTTCCAAAACACCTTTGTCATCCTTCTTGCCAAAGTTCACGAGCCTCATCGAACGACTGATTGCACAACGGAGCCCAAACGCCTCAGGTTGTTTGTTACCCGCGTCTTCGTAGAAGAAACTGTCCCAGCTTTTCTCGAAGGTAGGCACCAGAGACTTGAGAGGGTGATCTGGTGCAGGAGAGGGCTGACTTGGTCGACAGAATAGGCTGCTGCTGAAGGGAGAACGAGTCTCAGGAAGCGGCGTGAACGAGCGCAAGGGAGGGTCAGCCTTCTCAGCGTCGCCTGTGTGAGGCATGGGTGCCTGCTTTTTGAACGGCATGTCGAGTCCCTCGAGGTCGTCTCGTTGTTCTTTCTGCCATTTCCGCCTTTTGTACGCATCAACCCGATTATCGGCATATGAATGCCAAAAGAGGATGGCGAGGCCCATCAACACAACCACCCCCCACAGCCCCATGAAGATGCCAAACATCCATCGTTCTGTCTTCAACGCGTCGACGTACGTCGCCACCAGTCTGCCAACAAGACCATGAGGGTTGTTCGAGGTGCCACCAATAGCAGCAGTAGCAATGGGTTGTGTGATTTCATCGATGTCGCTCGGAGAGAGAACAAGGACTGTTTCGTTAAGCCGGGGTATGTCCACATGAAGGCTTTGGTTCAAGAAAGTCAGTGCGTCTTCGATAGCTTGCACTTTGGAACCAATCAAGCACTTGATGAAATCCTGCGTAGGCGATTCGAGAATTGTTCCATTGAAAATGGTGCCTACGAGATTTTGAACGTCGGAGTAAAAGTTGTTCAGCGTGCTATTCAGTGTACTGGTGGTGCCATTCACCCAGCCGAAGAGGCCGTTGTTAATCGTAGACTGAACAGTTTCGGCTTTGGCATTGATACTGTTAGCGAACGCTGAGGACTGGTTGTACATGCTGTTATTCATCTGTATCGCGATCGTGCTCGAAAGGTCTTGCATACTCGCAGAGACTTGAGCGGTATACCGGGTTTCAAGGGGACCAACCGCAATAAGTTGAATTTGGACAGAGAGCAATCCGAAAAAGCCAATGAGAAAGCAGGCCAGTGCAGGGGGGTGAAAGACGTAGTGCAGGAACCAGCGAAGACGGGTGTGTTGAGAAGGCGAGAGGTGAAAGTGAGCAGCCAACGTATAAGCAAAGCGTGTGAGCAGTGGATGTTGTGCGTCGGTTTGAAGCATGAGAAGATTATGATTGGTGAGGGTTACAGACGAGGTCTCGGAAGAGGCGACATGACGAATATAACGAGTCGTTGGATCGGACTCCCAAGCCTCTCGCGTATTCCGTAGATGATCCATGAGACAGCGCCACTTGTACCACTCCAAAACGCAGTAATAAGCGAGGAGGAGGAAAAACACTACGATCAAAAGAATCGTGCCGATCTTTGCAACCTCGACAAGGTCCTTTGCAAGATTGTCAACGGCAGAAGTATCGAAGTTGCTGCAGAATGAAACTGTGTTTTGCGCTGGCACGGGAAGCAACGTAGGATCGAATGAAAGTCCGAGGAAGGTATTGTTGATATCGGCCTTGACAGCCTCAAATGGTGTGTCCACCCTATTAGATGTAAGGAAGCGTTCGTTGATCGGCCTACACAACAACTCACAGATCCTGAATGGTACTCTTGATAGAAGACACAGTGGGCAACGAGCTATTGAGCTTAATCAAAGCATCCTCGAAACCGGTAGGGATGGTAATATTGGAGATCGCATCAAGTCTAGAAACATTGAATTGCGGCGGATTTATATTACCGAATGGATTGATCTTGTTCACAACGTCCACAGCAGTCTTAATGGCAGAGTTGAGAGCAGTGGCGTCGCTCTTGAGACCCGAGACGATGGTGTCCAAAGTTTTTTGCAAGAAGGATGTGATCTAACGCGAATGATGAGAGAAGAAGGTAGAAGTAGGAGGAAACGCACATCCTGAACTGCTGAGATCAGCAAATCCAATCCACCACCGACAACAAGTTCGAGGAAACATAGGAATGTGGAACGGTATATGCCAATGAGGAAATTAATGATGGCTTCCATGCAAGTGAGTGCCAAGACAAGAGCTTCACGAGAGCCGTTCATGATCCCATTGGCCGCATCTGCAAACTGGTGGTTGGTGGCGATGGCCAGGTAGCGCGGCATACTGGCAGCGCTAGTTGCAGCCTGTTCTGCAGCCTGACAAGCTGTGAGGAGATCATCCTTTGCATTGGCAATGGATGCTTGAGTATTGTCCAGGGAAAGGCGTAACCTGAAGATGACGAACAACAAGGAAAGAACGGGATAGGCCAGCCATGTGAGAGAGAGAATGTGAGGAAGCTGAAGGTATGGCTTCAACGACGTGGAAGGGTCATCGTGGCCTGCTTGTTGCAACATTTGGGTCGACCAGCGACGTCAGAAGGAAAAAATATGGGGTCGTAGACGAAGAGAAAGAAAGGTAACGACCTAATAAGAGAGCGAAGACCATCGTCTTCCACCTTTGTATTATCTGATGCGTTGTTGTCATTGAGTAGCGACTCCATTGTTCGCGACAACAATAACACCTGCCATTTTGGGCGAATCACGTGCGTTGACTTCTGTTCCGAAATGCTGTGCAGATTATAAAATAACTGATTATTTTCTTGGTTCATCTCCGAGTCCAACGCAGAAGGTCCATGGACTTGAAGATATTTCACATTGTGTCGTGGTCAACCAAAACGATTCGGCAGTTATGAAGGCAGCTACACAAGTATCTACAAGTAATATCCTCCGGGAAGTCACATGGCCCACATGACGTCATATCGAGTTGATAACGTAACCTGCCAGCGAGAGCTCGCCGTTGATTCGCAAGCTTTCATTGGTAGCTACCCTTGCAGTATCGAATTTCAACGGCCGCTGGCGAATAATGAAAAGCGTCCGGAAAGGAAATCCGTTGCGTAACCATTCTTGTAAGTGTCTTTCGGACCAAATAACATGCACCCTCACACAGCTCTCGCCCTGAATTTGACTTAACTTTGTTTGCTTGTACCCAACTTGCTGTCAAAGTTTTTCCGCATTTCATGGTCACTCCTCCAACGCCCTCGGATCTCTTATTTTTCTGAATACATACATAGTCATGGTCAAAGTGTTTCGTAGTAGCGTCCTTTTCGTGCTTCTCGTGTTCTACATCGTTAAACGCAAAAGGTCCCAGTGGCGTCAGAACAACACTCCCTTCCCCCCAGGACCCAAAGGCATTCCCCTATTGGGGGCCGTGCTAAGCATCAATGCTTCCCAGCCATGGTTCACTTACTACCAGTGGCGTAAAGTATTCGGTGCGTGTGATGTTCTGCCTCCGAGTTATCTCCGAATGAGCCCTAATAGTAGCATCTTCGTAGGCGACCTCGTCTACACGCACATTTTCAATATGAAGGTCCTAGTTATAAATTCTGCAAAGGTTGCTCATGATTTACTTGAACTTCGATCAACCATCTACTCAGATCGGCCAAAGTTCGCAACAACAGAACCGTAGGCCACTCCCTCCTCTTTTTCCATCTACTCCGAGTCTTAAGTAATTATTCCGGATAGTTATGGGATTGCAGACGGCACCATCCTCATGCCTTATGGAGACACGTGGCGTCTTCACCGGCGCATATACCATCAAGCCATGAATGCCGAGGCTGCTATCAACTATCTACCGATGCAGTGCGCAAAAGCTCGTCAGTTGGTCATCAATCTAATTGATGACCCGCAATACTTTTCTGTACATCTCCATGCGTTCGTCTTTCTATCTCCTGCAAGTCCATTTCTCAGATACTTTCTCATTTTAGGTATTCCACTTCGATCATCATGTCAATCGTTTACGGTTATGACACGGCACCCAAGAACGACCCTTACGTCGACTATTGTGAGAAGGGCACGAAAGTAATTTCCAAGGCTGCTGATTCAAAGAGAGCTGCCTTGCTCGGAATATTTCCCTTCCGTATGTGCCATCGCATGATATGTCCCCTGACTGAGTTCCTTTTTTTTCAAGTATTGAAACTACCTACATGGATGCCCGGATCATTTAAAGCGGAAGCGGCAGAGGCAAGATATTATGCAGCTGGGTTTCGCAAAATTCTTTTTGGGATGGCAATAGAACGAATGGTGGGTACCTCCTCCAGTCTTTCAATTGGGCGGCTTTCTGAAACTCCTCAAGGGATCTGGAACGGATGTACCATCGATGATCAGTGACGCGGTCAGGAGAAATGAGGTCAACGGCAACTTGCCAGAAGTCACACTTGCCATCAGGAATACTTCTTCCGTTGCATATGGTGGTGAGCATTCGTGGAGATTATGTTACCTTATCTTGGCTCAATTTCGATGCAGCTGCGTCCGAAACCGTACGGTCGTGCTGATGATATATTTCCGAAATATTGCTCATAAGTGCCATGCATGTAGACATCAGCTAGCCTGCACGTGTTCGTGCTTGCCATGGTCCTATTCCCTGAGGCCCAGAGGAGAGCACAGAAGGAGATAGATACAGTAGTTGGTTCTGACCGGTTGCCAGATTTCAGTGATAGAGATTCTCTACCATTTATTGAGGCCGTTCTACTGGAAACATTGCGGTGGCATCCTGTTGTTCCTTTGGGTAAGCCATGGCATTTCCTTTTTGGTTCGTGCTGAGTCTGTCGCCTTGTCCAGGACTACCCCACGCGATTACTACCGATGATGTATATGAAGGATCGTACATCCCGAAAGGTCTGTCAGTAAATCGTTCCCTCAGCAGTGTTAACCATTTTCTGTAGGAACTACGGTCTTCGTCAATGTGTGGTGGGCTAATAATTTTGTATCTGCGTGTGCGGCCGAATCTTGACCGTTTCTGCAGGGGTCTTGCTCACGACGAAGAAATTTACCCTGAACCATCCAAGTTCCAGCCGGAACGATTCATTAGGGAGGATGGTACATTCACCGGGGATGATCTTTCATTCACGTTTGGGTTCGGACGAAGGTAGGAAAATATTCCTTTGCACATGATCTGAATCGATAGTTGCTACAGGAGGTGCCCCGGACGACACGTTGCTACTGCGTCAATATGGATCGCTATTGCCTCGATGCTTGCAACCTTTGATTTTTTACAAGCGCAAGATGAACATGGAAACGAGATCAATTTTTCACCCGAGTTTACTGCTGGCGCGACTTCGTGAGTGTCTGTTGTTCTGCCGCATGAGCCTCAGACATAATCCAATAACCGATAGACGGCCTAAACGCTTCCCGTGTAGAATTGTTCCCCGGATATCCCCAACGGTAATAAAAGAAATGGCCACGCAAAAGCCGTGACTTCTGTTCCTGATCCATTTGGCTCTTTGCGAACGATCTCACTTCGCCTCACGTTTTCCAGCCTATCTTGCGGATTTGGAATGATTACGAAAACGGACGTTGATATCATTATTCTGGCTGCGTGGAAGTTCATTTTATAAATCCGAACGCTTGGAAATGACCCTGGTGCGGACCTAGCGAGTGCATCTAGTACATCTTTGAGCGCGAATGCCAGTCAGGTTCAGGTGAAGGGTCTATCAAATTCCCAACAGCTGTCAGCACGCATGAGGCTGTTTATTCACATACCGCGGTAAGCACCGTATGCTCGTCTGCGCGTAATGTGGTGAAAGAAGTCTACCTATTTGGCCACGCTGTGGGCGTGACCTTCTCCACGTTGGGGCACACGATGACACAAATCCGTTTATCGATGGCACGTTCAAGGTGATGTTTTCCTCGTCCGGTTGTCTTGTCGACTCCGTACATCCATCCTGATTTTCCTGGACGACCAACTGATCGGAGACCTCGGGTGAGATTTAGCAGACCCATGCGAGTTTCCAAGACGGATGATTTCAAATGGCTATCTGGGTTAGCGGGCGCGCGATCGGACGCAGGAAATGACCGAAATTACCATCCAAGTGACATCCAGGCAGTGCGAGGGGGTGCAGATCGGCACACGCTTGATGCCACGGAGTTGGCCTGTCATCAAACTACGCATCCGATCGGACACCCACACAGGCTATTTAATGTGCCCCCGAGACCCCTTTGCAACCAGTCATTATCCAAGTCCGAGCCATGGACAAGGTGGAATCGAAGTCGAAGAAAACCAAGAGGAACTTCGAGTACCACTATCTCTTCTCCAGGTCACTTCCCGGAAAGCCTACTCTCTTGTTTATCCACGGATTCCCCTCGACGTCGTTTGACTGGCACCACCAGATAAGCTATTTCCAGCCCAAGGGATATGGGTTGGTCGTCCCCGACCTCCTCGGCCACGGACGAACGGCACCCAAGTCCAATAACCCTGCCCATTTTTTGCACACTGCAGTAGGTCAGGATATAGTGGATATCCTTGACGAAGAGGGTGTCGGAAAGGACGTGATAGCGATCGGTCACGACTGGTTGGTCCTGATGCTTGCTTATCAGCGCGAGTGACTGATGCTGACTCGTCGGCAACTTGATATCCGCCTACGTGACCGCGCTGATTGGCAATGGCGAACGCCATCAGGGGTTCTGGCGTCGCCAGTATTCTCTCTGTGAAGCACTCTGACCGCTTCCTCGGTTTCGTTTTTACCGCGGTCACTTATTATCCACCGTCGCCGTTCCCACCCATCGATCTTATTCTCGAATACCAGCAGCAAAACTTTGGGCGCCCGCTGATGGGGTACTGGAAGTTCTTCGGGAAACCAGACGCTGCAAGCCAGATCGAGAGGAACGTAAGTTTGAGCTAGCGCGGTCGCGCGCATGTTTTTCCTTCCGCCCAACTTACGTTCCTTTTTTGTGTACGTGTTGAAAAAAAAATCAGATCGACTTGTTCCTCAACATAATTTATGCTGCCGATCCTGAAATATGGAAGAGATATATGAACTTGCCGGGAGAATTTGAGATGTGCCTCATGGCGGACACCGAACTCCCAAGAGCGTCATATTTGGCTCCCGAGGTATGCTCGCGCTGTTGTATTGGACGAGTCTAAGATCCTTGCGATAATGAAGCACTACGAACATATCAAAGCGTCCTTGCTTCAGGGGGGGCTGAGCAGCCCTCTCAATTGGTACAAATGCAACCTACTGGGCGTCAATAACGGTATCAAAGCAAGTACGTTCTTCCGGCCATCCCTCTTTTTCATCTTGAATCCTGAGTATTTTTTTGCGATGAAGCGGTGCCTGATGAAGATATCTTGATTAAAAAGCCGGTTTTTATGGCTGTGGCGAAATACGATTATGTTTGCCTCCGGGAATTTGCCATAACGGAGATCAAAAAGTTTGCGATAGGTGGTCTAGCGATTGCAGAGTTCGACACCGGTCATTGGACACACTTGGAAAAGCCAGAGCAGTACAACGATGCGCTCGAACGTTGGGTGGTCAATACGTTTCATTTGTGATCACCAGCCAAAAAAGGAAGAGATACATAGATGTCGCGTCTGCAATGTAACATTTTCATTTTTCGTTGTGTATCGAAAGGCGTCAGAAATAGCAAGTGGAGAACGACTATAGAGCGCTACATAACTACTATCTCTGTAATGGAGATTTGCAGTACCGATATAATCAGTGGATACACTTCTAATACCTGTATTTTCGTCAAGCAATCAAGCAGAGACGAACAAGAAAGTACGGAAACATGGCGGGTATGCGTAGCGGCATGCAATTTGCACAGATGACGATCGGGTAGATATAAAAATGTGTGGTCAATCATGACCTGACGACCGATCAGCATTTATATAAATTAACAGAGCCAGGCAGGGCAACATGGGAACGAAACACGCACATCTTATAATCCACTATTGCAGTTTCTCCGTTTGTGGCATACTCAATGGTGATGTCTAGGTCTCGATTATTCCGCGCGTTGGGCGCACACGAGAGGCGACCGCTGATTTTTTCGCCCTCAGAGATTGTGACCGTTGAAGGCGTGTAGAATACGGTTTGTCTCGATTTATTTCATCAGTGTGATGGCCACGGGGGAAATGAAAGGACGCGATACTCACTTCCAGTGCGTGTACTGTGCGTGGGGGCCAGTCGAAAACTGGGTTTTCTTGTGCGTGCAATCAAACGATATGTCGAACCACGCAAGGAATGCGTGAATGTCTGAACAAAAAAGGTTAGACGCAAGAAAACGGATAAATAATGTGATGTACAGTCATTCCGTGTTGCGGTGAGCGTAAATGGCGTAACGAAGGCCAGGTCTTCCTTTTTAGCAGTGAGCAAGTCTATATGCTGCGAATGATCAGCTTCAACACGTCGAGCAGAAAGGATCGCTAACCTTCAGCATATATGGATCGGTCACCACAGATTTGAGTTCGACGGTGTCAACCAGAGGCTCCCGCATTGCGATGTCCTTGATGCAGGAGTAATCGAACCCATAGACATTGTCCCAAACTAGCACCGGCGGTCAAAATAACATAAACGGCGTTAATGGGGATCTTACAATTGATTTTCTCCTCCTTGTAATCTTGGTCCTCGATTGCAGCCAGATACATTCTTGCGTTGTCAGGAAACATGTGTCCACCTGGTTTCAAATACTTGTCTCGAGCTAGCAGGACCGTGTCGAGCATGGACTCGTAGAGCAGGAAATAACCCATCCATTCAGATATGATTATGTCAAACTGCGTTATCGGCAACTCGACGTCTTCGAGTTTGCCCTTGACCAGTGTAATCGCTAATTGGATTCATCGACATGAGTAACGTGCAATGGAGAACTAGCGTATGATAATACGTACTATCCTTGAAACCATTGACTTCGATTATTTTTTGTGCTTGATCAATGATGTTTGACATGTCGATCTAAAGTTGGTTGGTTGATGGTGAGGCCTCGCCACAGGATCGATAAAGTTGCTTACACCGACAACGTGAGCTGCTCCAGCCTTGGCAGCGAACATACTGAGAATGCCTGTTCCACAGCCAACATCGAGCACGGTCTTCCCTTTAAACAGATGCCCATTGTTGACGATCGCGGCACGATATGACCCAGTCCGGACTGAATCCTTCAACATTTCTTCGTGAATTCCTGCGAAATAAGACGGATAACATAAGATGCGGAGATCATATCATTTCTGAACAATTTCGCACCGAAATGCGCGTAAGAATCGGCATAGCTGCAAGAAAAGAAGACAATAAGCGTCAGAATCTGACAGAACGAGTACGAGGGCGAGCGAACTAGTCTCTAGATGTCATGCCATCTGGTTGCATATCGCCCGAGGGAGAGGGTGTGGCACCGTTCATATTGACAGTGTCCATTTAGGCGATCTTGTTGGGTGGAAGGCAAGAAAAAAAAATCCAAGATAGTTGCGTTCCAGAAAAGGCAAGCCAGACAATGATCGGGTCAAGGCACCAACACACACAAACATCGCCCTCCGCTCTATTACCACGTGACTCCCCTTTTCCGGTGCCGGCTCAGCTCTTTGTGCAGAACTACCACGTCACCCAGAATATGATCATCGACTCCAGTTCAAACTTGGTCCGTGTTGAATCGTCTTGGTTGCCTGCGATGCTGATGAGGCTCTGTAGGTTGATTACACAGACAACCCCCCTGCTTATGAGCAAGTTGCTTCAGAAGGCACGAGCAGCAGTAAGTAGTCATCGAGTCATTCATCTGCCACGGAATATACGTTGACGGACGAGAAGATGTACCTCACCCTGATGACAAGAAACAACCCAAGGTGCAAGAGCATCAACGCCCCTCATCCCCCCCTCTCGTATCGCTCCATGTTGCGCCTGTCCCCGTGATGCCCCAGCCTCGAGTCTACTACTATCAGAATCCTACCACTGGGGAAAATTTGACAGCATTCTTGCCCCCAGATCATCCCGAGATGATGTGCCTACAACAAGGCGGTCACGAACCACAGTCCAAGTTTGGCATTCTCGGCAAGTGCTGCTCTTCGAGGATTGTGTGCGCTGACTCACCTTGCTTTAGGTGTTTTGGCTGCTGTGATATGGTTCCCACTTGGAATTGGCTTCTGTATTCTTGATCGCCGAGTGCATTGCAAGCGTTGCGGTGTCGTCCTAGACGAGGGCATATGTGGTTGAATATCACTGACCTGACCTCCCTCGCTTGTGCACCAGTGGATCATACCTTTTTGGACACTATTTCATTATGATGTTACGACCCTGTCACAGACCCTGTATTTATTCTGATCAACCATGAATTCACCTTTCCACTCACTCACGTTCTGGCGACGGTGGCAATCATTCGCTCTCCTCCAACCATTTCCAACTGATCTTGTTTCCCATTAGCTTCGACCCGGTCCATTCGGATTTCCTTCCCAGTCCTTTCAAATAGCGTCCTGCGCGTGGTGGACTCGGGTTTGGATGGTACATCACAAGGTTGCCGAACTACAACTCATCATTCGCTCTCGTGGTGTGATCTTTATGCCAAGGCGATTAGACATACATCCTTACTCAACAGAATGGGTCCATGTCAAATGGTGCTACTAGTTCATCCGGTCTCGACTCTAATCGTTTTAGATGTTATCATTACCATGGAGTACCCCGACCGAACCGGACTATCTATCGCGACTTCCTCAGCCACGGTGCATACTGGCAGGTATAAATTATTATTAGTTCCAGTCAATTCCGTCGTCGTGTCGACGCCGTGCGCTCGCGTACTGCACTACAACTTCTACCATCAACTTCCTCACGTCCCCGGTCTCTGTGTCCAAGCTGGCATGGGCTGGTTCACGACTGGAGTCATGCCGCTCTGTATCATCGCTGTCGCCTGGAGCTCCAACGAATTGAGCTTCGCGCCCTCTGCACCGTGAGCCCAGAGTGAGACGGCAAGCGTGTTGGTCCCGTTGTAGTCCAGAATACCTTGTGCTGGGGTAGCGCAAGCGTGAGCGCGCGTGGGGGCAAGAGTAAAGGCAACGTACGGACTGGGAAAGAGACCTGAGGACCGATGTGGTTCACTGCATGGTACATCAGAACCGATGGCAAGCGCGAGGCGACGAAGAGAGGGGGGTGATACATACCATACTTGCCCATCTGGTATCCGTTGACGTAGAACTGAGGAAACAATGGAGAATGCGTCAATAATTTGACGACGCGAGTCCGTTGGCATGCTTTACCTGAGAACGGAAATAAGGATTCGTCGTGGTGTTCGAGACGACAAGGGCCATCGGGTAGTCGAGGCCGGAGGGAACGTTGAGCGGGAATGTTGTCCTGTGTGAGCTCTCATCAGATCCCAGTAATCACACCAGCACTTCAAATCAGACCTGTAGAAGCTCACGCCAGCCTCGGAAATTCCTGTGGTAGGCGAGCCTTGGCTCCAGCTATCATCAGAGAAACCGGGGAGATGCCATCCTTGTGAGCCTTGTCAGTAAACAGAACATGGTTGACGAAAGGTCCACGCTTACCCATCCGTTCACCATACAATCCACCCTCATTCAGCGCACCACGTGTATTGTCGACGTACTGCCGGGTTACAAAGAGCGTCAGGTGCACTCAACTGCTGATTGCGCGGAAGGACTTACGCTCTCTCCTCCCAAGTTCCCTGCTACTTTCCAGGTACTAAACGTCGTTCCCGAACCGCCTACAAAAGTATAATTCAAGATTCCTCTCGGGGTCTTGAAGGAGTCGCTCCCAGCAACAAAATCCTCTTCGTAGCCCATGTGATCCTGCAGGATTGTGATGACGTGATTATTACCCTTCTTAAGCTTGCTAGTGCTGTTGAATTTGAAAGTGCTCTCATATGTGGAGTGTACTGCATCTCCGACCCATGAGCCCAAGAAGTTCTGATCCAGCCATACAGAGTAGCCGAATGCATCCCCCCCTTGGATATTGACCTTGAATCCAGTTTCAGAGCCCTTGGCCGTGAAATGTCCGCGCCAGACAATATTGCCGGTGTGATATCCGTAGTCGCCCGCGTAGAGGACAACAGGTGTGCCAGGCTTAGTGGGGTTGACGGTGGTGTTGTGGTTGGCCGTTGTCCAATGTGTGTCATCGTACGTTGAGCTCACTTCAGGGAGCGAGTCTGCAGTTATCTTTGAGACTCGTTAGCAAAAGTCGGCGAGAAGTAGTCGAATATACTACCCATTTCAAGGATCCGAGGTCTGGAAGATCCACTTGAGGCAAGGATACACTCTTCGACGAAATTATAGTGCTATAGTTGGTGGATGACAGTGTCAGTGGTTCACCGTTGAAGGTGATCTGCTTCGAGGAGGCAGCGGGAGCGATAATCTCAAACGATGCCGTGCTGTCCAGGTCACCTGTGATCTCCAAGGTACTGCCAGAAATCTGAACAGAGCGAATTAGGTACCCTCCCTTGATGAGGATCGGGTTCGAGGTAGTGTAGGGGCTGTCGCTCGATAGGGGATACATCACCCAAAATTCATAAGCGTTGGTACGGTCTGGCGGCAATCAGAACGAATTCTACATATACCGGTAAAGTCAGCCTCACCTAAGATATATAGTAAAGTGCTGGATCCAATCTCTACTACTGTCTGTCCCGATGTCGTGTATTGAATCACGAGGTTACTCGAATTGAACGTTTTGGACTTGATGGACTGCGCTCCAGAAACGACCTTGGCGCTAGGGACGTCTGTGGAGCTGAACTGGAATGCCGTTTCGTGAAGCTCGTTGGCGTTTCCGTAGACGATAATGACATCCCGACCATCTATGGTCGCCCTTGTCGCGTAGTCCTTGTCAGCGCAGCGTAACACAAAATGATGTTGCATACCAGGTCATTACTTCTCCGGTAGAGTATACTAGATGGGTCGAACCGGCAGTATAGTCGACAACGTAAACCTTTGAATCCTTCCCCTCGAGAGTCAGGTTTCCACCAAGCTGGGGAATGGACAAAATCCCAGAGCTGGTCGGCAGTTCGATTGTATATATCTGCTTGTCATTCGAGGCCGAGTTAGAATGCCTTTGAAGATCGGTGTAAGCATGCGGTGTACCACATAAGAGAGAAGGGACAGGGGGAGAGGAAAGGTAGCCACCTGATAACATAGAACGCGGCCACGTTGCTGACAGCATCCACTAATCGAGTCGTCGTTATTTCCGAGTTATGCGTATACGCCCCTGTGTTGTTGTCCAAGTTCATTGGACGCGTTGTAAGATAGGCAGGGCTGACGCGAAGGAAGTTGGCTTGAAGCTTCAGTTCATAGTATTTTTCGCGGAGTGTACGGTCTTCAGCGATCGCGGAACCCTGGAATGTGGATAAGGAACAAAGCACAAGAAATCAACAAGATAATACGTACATAGTCATACGAAGAATATACCCCAGGGTACGCAATACCACCCCAATTTGTACCACCATAAATCATATAAAGATTGATATATGTGGTTGACATTGCTAGCTCGTTCTTGTAGAAGACTGTAATACATCCTTAGTGCATCGAATATTTAGTGTGGAATTGCGACCTGCCTCGCTCGAAATCGGGACCAGTGAGTATTGCGCAAGAATTATAACCAGAGCCGCCCCTAGTAGTACATTAAGTGCGTGCGTAGGAACTTTGCATGTAGATGACGTACCATCCATCGAAGGAACCACCTTGATATTCAAATACACAGTTAGGCTGATTCAGGTTGTACTTCATGTTTGCACTCCAGTAATAACTTGGATAACGAAAAAAATGAGTATCATACGACCATCTAGCACAAAGAATAGCTCACGTCGGAACAGAGGCCCATGAATGTGGGTGAGAGCAATCAAAGCCATTAGGATAGGAATCGTAACCTAGACAAGGAGAAAATGAGATTTAGGACTACAGCATCAAATACGACCCACCCCAGATGTCAACAGTTTTGTAGTGGCCAGAGGGAGAAGCGTCATTAAATACAATAGGTACTGTGATTCCAGCGTTGCGCTATGATACACCTTAGCGACACGATTGCACACATCAGGAATCAAGGCACACCAAAGCAGTCAAAAGTTCAGATTCATACAAGGCATCCTCCCCATAAGTGAAGTCCGTATATTCGTTCTCAGACTATTTAGAATCATATCAGCCAGTGTAATTTCAGAAAGAGACGAAAGGAGTACCTGAACCAGGATAACAGGCCCACCGTTCGTGATCTGGTTTTTAGCAATGATGTGGCCGACAGCCTCAATATAACCTTGCCACGCCTCAAAGTAGCCCGTGTCCGAGGTCCTCCACTTGCCTGAAGTGTGCGTGCCCCAACCAGGGAAACCACCGGCTGTGGTTTCCGCATTGATGTATGGCCCTATCGAGGAAAAAAGTCAGACGCGATGCAACGACGAGATACACTCTAGATCAAGAACACTGTGCTCACCGGGTCTAGCCAAGAGGTAGATGCCAGCCTGTTTGGCAGCATCAAACCATGGCTGCAAATCTCTGAATCCTTCGAAGGAGATTTCACCTCGTTTAGGTTCCACGATACCCCAGAACACATAGAACGAAACTGTGTTTAACCCCATGGCCTTGACCTTCTGGAACAAATCCAAGTAATGCGATTGCACTGGAACCCTAAGAGTTTGCTGTAAATGTCACCGAAACTAAGCGGATGTGAATGCGGCATGCCTATACGGATGTATTTCTCCACTGAAGAGGAATACATGCTCCCCGTTGATTATGACTGAATATTCGTCCCACGTAACCTAGAAAGCATACAGCGATCTCGGTCAGTGCCTTTCACAGGGGAACACATCGAACATCACTCACTATACTCTGTAACCCATCTGATGATTGTCTTGCAAATTGGAGTTTACGACTGTCGGCGGGCTTCGATGACACCAATGGCAAGGTCGCGGCCAAAAGGGCGACAAACAGAGAAAACAAGACCATCTTCCTCGTCGACTTTACGGGAGGCTGATCTGGAAGCAAAGCAAAGCTCGGAGAGCTCTTGTATCGTCATCAGATTCAAGTGAAGGCGTTAGGTGGGAGCAGTCAGAGGATCAAAGGTTTCTGAATCCATCAGCAGCATCATTTGATGCGTGTTGCATGGGTGCGCTGAAACATGCAGAGGCGAATCCAACGGAGGTACTAACAGAATACCAATTGGGCGTGGTATCAATGAACGGGAGTTTAGTGACCAGCTTGCAGTCTCAGCATTCTCCGCCCTGGTTATTGCGAGGGAAAGTACCCCAGTACAGCGCATGCGCCAGGAAAAGATTGGACTCAACTGAAGGATGATGTCAATGAAACCAGTACTACTGGTGGCAGTAGTATTTAGTTTCATCAACACCATCCCGGTTCAGTTGAGTTCGATCTTCACCAACTGATTCCTCTCTGAAACTTGCGTGATCTGGTAGGCTGTGGATCATGGCAGATGTTGCCAGACTGTGACACGTTCGTCGTTGCCATGGACAGCTGTCCAGATCATGATGCATCTCTGGATTTAGCCCCGCCGGGGTCGCGTTTGGTGACAAGTAGCGTCGCGAACTTAGCTGCCAGTGAAGCCCCTGCAAATCGAAAAATTGCGACAAGGTGCTATTCCGGCGCACGTTCACATTCCGGTGGCAGTAGTAGGGTTTACTGCGAGAATGTCCTGGAGGTCATAGATTGAGCCTGTTTCTTGTTGACTTGAAGTTTCTTCACGACGCCCAAAGTTCAACGATTTGTCCTGGCTTAGCCTTCGCGGCACAGACTCGTTGGTGAACGGTGAGAGTTACAAACTGCCATTAATTGCTCTGGTTTGACTTGCTAGCGCAGGGCCAAGGACTTGTTTTGGTATTTCAGTCAGTGAACTCCGACTCCCCCCGAGCTCCAGCAGCTCATCACACAAAATGACATCCAACTCATCGACACGGCCTCCAATCGAATACGTGATATTCGACATGGACGGTACTTAACCATGGCCAATGATTGTCAACTTCCTTACAACCAGGCCAACAGGACTGCTGATCGACACCGAATCCGTGTATACCCAAGTCACCAGTACGTATCTCCAAGCATCGCCCACACCACACCACTGATCGTTCAGACAGATGAGATCCTCGCACCGCATGGAGCACATATGACATGGGAGATCAAAGCAGGGCTCATGGGTAAAGGTACGCTCCTCTTATCATTTTACCCAACCAAGTTTCACTCAACTATCCTCAAGTCGAAAAAGAAGCAGCAGTCCAGCTCCTCTCCTTCTTCCCGGATATCTCGCTCACGCCAGAGGAATACACCACTCAGCGTACGATCCGCCAAGACCTCCTCTGGCCGACCGTTCGCCCGCTCCCCGGCGTTGCCAAACTGCTCACGCACCTCGCCAAGCACGCGATTCCGATCGTGGTCGCCACGTCGTCGATGCGACGCAACTTTGAGCTCAAGTCCGCTCACCTCCGTGAGCCGATCTTTAGGCACTTTGGGTGTGGCGTCGAGGACGCGAGGGAGATGATCGTCTGTGCGGACGACGTCGCTGGTAAGACGATCGGGAAACCGGAGCCGTACATCTTTCTCTTCGCTGCGCGAGAGAAGCTGGGTAGGGACGTCGGGGACGGGGAAGGGGAGGTTAACCCCGAGCATGTTTTGGAGAGGGCCAAAGGTCTCATATTCGAGGATGCGATTCCGGGAGTCGAGGCTGGCAAGAGAGCCGGGATGTCCGGTACGGTCTTGTTTGGATTTCTTGAGCGATGCGTACTGATACTCAAGGTCTAGTGGTGTGGGTTCCCGATCCAAAATTGTCGGCCATGGAATATTCGGGAAAACATGTACCAGACCAAACGCTACAGTCCATTGAAGAATTTAGGCCTGAGGAGTGGGGTCTTCCTCCTTACGAATAGTCCTCAAATCATATGCAAATCTATACCTGCAATGAAACTTGAAATACATCATTACTTTGTCACTGTTGTACAGAAAATGTGCGATCCGAGGGAAACTAAAAATACGAACCGGCTCCAACGTACGTGCCTCTCGCAGTAGACACTTTCTCCGTGTTAGTAACATCGTCTTCATCACTGCTATCATCGCCAACCGCACTGTGTCTCTTCTCACTGACTTGGCCCATGATCCTGAGCGATTCTAAACCTAACGTCTCGTTGTCCTGGATCCTGTTCCGTGATTGTACCCGTCTCTGATAACCCTTTGATTCAGGTCCGAATGCTGGATCGGGAAGTCCGTAAACTTTCGCCGCGACTGCCATCCTTCCCTCGGGTATCAATGCTTGCAGCTCCGATTGTTTGGGTACGGGGTCAAACGTCAACTGGACATACACGTCAGCAAGGAATACGCGAGACACCGGGGGAGTTTTGGTTGATGAGTAAAAAATCCTATCTCGTCAAGACTCGGGTACAGACAGGCCACCCACCGAGTCATTGATCTTTCGGTAATGCTCCAGGAAAACTTTGGCAGACTTGATCTCCTTATCAATTTTGGCCTTTCGATCCTGCCGCTTACCGTCCTGGTCTTGATCTTTGGTCGCATCTCGCCCCATCCCTAACCCTTTCGAGAGCCGCGGAACATGGAGATCTTCAAGTTCCTGCTGAGCCCACTTTAGAAACCCGACGGCTTCTCCTCCTTTACCTGACTTCGTAGTCTCGCCTGCATCTACTCCCAACCACTTGTGTGCGATCGCAGAGTGGAACTTGGCTTCCTTTTCCAAATACTTTAGCAAGTCTGTAGACACCTCTCCCGAACTTCCCCCGCCATCCTTGTGAGACTTGGATGCAGACCCAAAGCTGGCTTTGAGTCCCGACGTGAGGCTGTGTTTCGAGGGCGCCATGGCTAACGTACGTGCGGACGAATAGAGGGCCGCACAGTCGAGATGGAGCTTGGCTACGAGCGCGGGGGAAGGGTGCGACTTGGGAAGAGGCGGGCCTGGAGCAAGAGTGCTCTCGAACGCTGCTTTGGATAAGAGTTTGCGAATAGCGAGTGACTGCGCATCCGCGAGGGCCATCCTGTCATACACGAGGACAAGCGGGGAGTTCGTCAGCGACGGCGCTGCACGATGAGTGGGTGGAAAACGACCGACTTTGCCAGCGCTGCGTGGACCTCCCTCCACAAGTCTGGTGGTCTCGTCCACCCTACGACTGCCTTGTCCAGCTCTCCGAGGACGGTCTCGCTGATCGTTGAAAACACGCCGCTTGCTCTGCAGAGGAGGGTCACTCCGAAGTTGAGCTTCTCGTCTTTTTCTTTCCTCTCCTTCTCGCTTATCGCGCGTTCGTATTCGTACGCGCCAAGGGAAGCGATGACTGAGTGAGCAAAGTTTGAGAGGGCCATGGCGTAGGTGACGAGAGTGCTCGCAAGATCGGCGTGTAGCGATGGCAGTCGGAGCCGCGGAGAGTTGTTGAACAACGTAGCAGAGAGTGTAGTTCTCCAAGAGAACACTAGGATGAGAGAGCAGGAATCATTGTCGTCGTCGTCGTGAGCAGAGAGACCGGCTCACCAGGCTCGTACTTGAGCAGCAGCTCGTCGGACTGGACGCATGCGATGATACCACGTAAGTGGGGGATGTAATCATCTAAGACCTTGATGATGCGGAGATAATCTCTGTCTTGGCAGGCTGTCTGGCGAGACTGTTTGAGTACGCCTCTCACGTTCGCTCTTGCTTGAGTTGCCTCTGCGATGTGGGACGTGTAGACATTGCCCTCTGTGGTGTCAATAGCAAAATCAGAAAAAGCGATCGCGCCAGTAGTTGGCAACTCGTAGACATAGGTCGTCATGATCGGAGGGGAAAAAGGATGACCTGACCCTGGCTCGAACAGGAGACCTTCTGTGTGTTAGACAGATGCGATAACCAACTACGCCATCAGGCCGATGGCAAGCAAGGAAAAGAAGGAGGTCAACATCTGTGGTAAGCTGCCAAGGTCCGATTTCAACCCTGCAGGGGATTCGTTTAGCCGCCGATCAGTAGCTGCTACGCGAACCACGTTTGGAAAGTGGTTGTTCACGCACAGGCATTTTGATCGATGGCATTCAGAGGCGAGCGTTCCTGGATGACCGGCAGCTCATTCAGCAGCGGGACGGGGTGACACGTGGCTGCACGTGGAGTGCGCGTGGTGAGAAGGCGGCGCGGGGCCTCGGGAGGAGGAGAAGGCAGCGGAACTTTGATCTGCGGGGTTCCGACCACGTGGGAGAAAAAAAAAATAAAAAAGACGAAAAAAAATAAGAGAGTTTGAGAGTGTCTCACTGCTAGGGTGGTTGCAACGTTGAACGTTGTACTATTAGCGTTTCTCTCCTTCCTTTGATTTCCATTTCGTTTCGTTTCGTTTCGTTTTTCTTTCGTTTTTCTCTCATTTTTTTTGTTCTTCTTGTGTGTGACTCCGCTCTCGTTTTGTTTTTTTGTTGGTTCTTATTCTTTTTTATTATAAAAAATAATTTCTTGATACTTTATCGCCATGTCGAATTCAATCCGACTCGGTGAGCGCATCGCCGACCCACGCGCTCTCTCTGACGAGCTCGGTGTCGCCGATCCCACGTGCGTTCAAGTCTCTACCACCCCGCCTTTGCCGCCCGCCCCGCTCACCGCCCACACAGCGATCAAACACTCTACTCGGGTCTCGCCAACTACACCTTTGGCAACCCCCGACCACCATCCCGCCCCTCCTCACTCTCCTCATTCGACGCAGCGATAGAGCCAACAGAGCCCATCAGCCCCCTCACTCCCGTCGTCCGCCATTCCAACGTGGATCGCACACCCCGACCCTCTGTATACGGCCCACCTGGGTCCCCGTTCCGAAATGTCAGCAGTCATCCTTCGCAGGGTACGGGACGCCCGGCTTCCTCTCACCAGCAATCCTCTTCCCAGTCACGGCGCCTTCCAAGTACAACCAGCGACCTGATCCCCTCAGGTCCAAGTTCCCGCGCCGTTTCTGGGTCGGATAGCGAGAGAAGCCAAGATCCCACCCCATCCATAGACCCGATCACCCCTGCCTTTCTCAGCTCTCAACAGCGTGGCAGGGTCATGTCAGACAACGCCTCGCAGCACACATTCGGTCCTGCCTCGCGCACGCACAGAGTTCACATGGCATCGTCTCAAGATGGGGCAGCTCCGTCGTCCTCCTCTGTCTCCATCACAACCTCGCGCTCCAGTTCTCGCGCCAGCATGTGCACCACAGAGCATTTCAGTAGTGACGATGAGTTTGATATCGACTATTATGACGGTCCTTCCTCCCCCGTCACTTTCGCAAGAGACCACTTGGCAGACATCGACGAAGATGCTCCTGGTCCTTCCGTCATTCGCACATCTTTCCTCGATGGTAGGAGAGGTAGCTTACCCATGGCCATCCCCGGCGCAGTCCAAGCCAGCGATGCTTTTAGCAACCGCAGTCGCGAGGGTAGCATACTCACCGTTCGTCGTCCAAGTAGAAGCTGGGACGAAACCAGCACACACCTTTCGTCCCACAGCGGTGAAGATCCATCATTTATCCTCCCAAAGTCAGAACCACAGTCTCGCGCCGACTGGCTCTCAGTAGGCGCGCAACTACAGGCAAACGACGCCAACGCGTACGACGGTTTCAATGTCTCTTACATCTTGTCAAAACGCTCAGAGGGTAGTATCCGCTCATCCAGTTCACATCTCTCGTTCGTCCATAGCGCAACCTATCCTCGCAGGTCCTCCCCATACCCCTCAGCAATTGGACTCGGTCCAGGGAGCTCATCCGCACTCCCTTTCGAGGACACTTTCTGGAGTCACATTCAGAAAAACGACCGCAATTTTGATGCCGTTCATTACCTTTGGTCGTTCCAACGAGAAAAGGCAGACGCGTCAAGCAACTCATCCCGTCGAAGACAAATAAACCACCGCCGCCCCGACAAGCCAGGGAATGAGGTACCTTCGCGAGTGCAGGAGATGTGGCGTTGTGGTCAAGTCGGTCGCTTCAAAGTCGACAGGCTATCAGTCAAACGTGCGTTCACCACATCGCTCGTTTAATCCTCGGAGTTATCTAACACTTGGTCGTGGTTATGCATGTATAGCACAATCTGCCGATCCTGCCAAAGGCGCACAGCAGCGAATACATATTCGCCACATTCCAGACCCTTTTCTTCTCGCAGGCAACACCCTCACCGGACCGCATAGTGTCATCCACAAACATTCTCGAGCTATCGCATTTTCCATCTTTCGTTCCCATGGCTTGTTCTCAGGTCGCCAGGCTGCAGGAGCTGGTCCCTCTGCCGGCAGGACGCACATAAATATGCGACTTGGAATCATGCTCGCACCGAAGAAGGTGCAGGAACAGTATACCAGCACGAAAACGACTCGGCAGCTTAGTACCTACGGGTTGCTTGACAGCGAATCGCGAGGCTCGAGGGACAAGGACAAGGACAGAGGCAGTCGCCGGGATACGCAGTCTCTTCCGTTGCGTGAGCGTGATGTCCGCGAGAGGCATAGAAGACGAACGCAGGATGACAAGGGAAAGGACAAGGGAAAGGTTCCAAGCAAGGGCAAGGGAAAAGATCGGGGCGACAAGAAACATCGCTTGAACCCGACGGAGAGTACAGAATCCAGTACCGCCACCAGCAGCGCAGGAAGTGTCAACAGCGCACTAAAACAGGTCATTTCCGCTCCCGAACGACCCGCGACCAGGATTCAGCTCTCTCCCAGCATATCGTCCTCTTTGACCATGTATGGAGGCGATTCACGTAGCCGTCCAGCTTCGCCAACGTCATTGGTACCCCCGTCAATCAATGATTCCGTAAAGGTCCCAGAGGGCGCCTTGTCTTCACTTGCACTCGTCCGGCACCTTGGCGATCATCGAGATTCGATCGACTCGGACGATCGCTTACCTCCTCCTCGCACGACCCATGCTGAAGCCTTCAGCGCATTAGATCCTAATGATATCGAGAATTTGCGTTTAAAGGCCAGCAACCGTGCAAATGCTGAGACAGGCTCGGCGTTCGAACGCATCTTGCGTCGTTTTCGCCCCAGTGCGCGAATCGACGATCATTCATCGTCCAGCAACCAACCAAGAGCATTCCAGCCTCCGTGGTTGATCACTGCCGGCCGTGACCAACAGGAAGAGAATGATCGTGTACTGAACGATCTAAACGCTTCGTTCAGAGACGTCGGTCTTCTGCATGCGAACCCTCACAAGTCGTCGAAGACGATATCGAAGCGCAAGTCCAATCAAGGCATCCTCGATCAGATTCCGGACGACTGTCTCTACATGCTCTTGCCCCTTTGGCCCGGCGAAACCGACTCGGCTGCCGTCCGCGCTGAAACCAGCAGCACCGCGTCGTTTGTCACAACCATCCCTGAGAACCGACAGTACTTGCTCGTCTACTATGTCCCGTTTGGCGAGGTGAAATCGAAAGACAAGAAACCCGAAAAGAAGAAGGCGAAGCAATCTCACTCGTCGGACAGTGGCGTCGAGGAAGCCAAGAATATCTATCTCTCTGCGTTCCGTGTAATCGCTCGTGTGGTGACGTATGACGAGTTGCGGCTGACTGGCATTCGGGTTCCGAGCGATGGCTTGGCCATCAACGGTCCTGAATGGGAAGCGATCAACTACCCTGCTTCCGCCCCGCTCCAGGAGGCCCAGATGCTCGACACTGTTGTATGCCAATCCTACGGCCGGGAGCACGGATTTGATTTCCAACAAGAGGGTCTTCTCAAGCTGGGTCTTTGCACGCGAGAAGAGTTTTCTAACCAAGATCCTTCGGAGACCGAAATAGAGGAGAAGGACAGCAAAGCGATGCTTACGCCGATAGGCAGAGCAGCCGTCGAGATGATCTGGTTAGGTTGCCTCGCCATCACAAGTTTTGGTCATACATGACACCGCATTACGGTCGGTCTCTCGCTTATCCCTTCATCCATCCCTCGTTCGTGTGGCATAGCGATTTTATATCTTACATTCTTTTCTTTTCGGGGCATACATAGTAAATAAAGTTGGCGCCCAGATCGCCATCTCGTCTTCATGATGGTTCTCTTTTTTTTTTCCTGTTTATTTATACCCTGCCTTGTTCGAATTCTTTTCATCCAACGTCACACCATCTGTGGATTATTACATCGCCGCACACCTATGCATCAGTAGGATTTTAGATCTTTTTGTACATCTATGCAGTAAATGCTCTTTTTTTTTGGCCTTTTTTCTCTTCTGTGTTATACATTCTGTGGTTGGTTTTCGCATCTTATACACGTTTGTGTCTGTATACACGATTTCCTCGACTTGCTTCATCTTTGTTTTTTTATTTTATTTTAGTCACTCTGGTGTAGCACCAATTCCGGCTGTCATGTAGCCAACGTTATCGTGTGTTTCTTAAAGTCCATCGAGTGTGACACGACAAGAAGGAAAGAAAAGAAACAAGGCAGGTAAGAACACATCTAGCCACGCCATGTTACATGCATGGCTAGTTGGCCCCACAAATGGATAGCTCCTTCATCTCTTGGAGGACACCCTCGACCTGCGAAAACGTCTCAACGAGCTGATCGGACACGCGGTGGAAGAAATCCATACCTGAGCGTCTAGCTGACCAGCAGCATAATCATCCCTAACGCTCTGTGCGAAATACCTGCGAGACGAGTGTCATGCTGAGTCCAAACCGACAAAAGACCGAAAAACGCACCTCTGCACGGTACTCATCTTTTCGTAACCGTCCTCTGCAAACTTGCACTGCATCCGTATCATGGCTTCGAAACTGGGATCGAAATAGGGCACGCGCAAATCGAGCAACTGGGGTAGTTCCCCGATGAGTTGCTCGTTGAGCAGATCAAAGACCTCTTTGCAGTCGTCGTTTTCTTGTTGTGCCTGATCGTTTGAACAAGGTTCAGACGCACAAAAAGAAAAAGAAAACAAGACAACAAAACAATGCTCGCCTTGGGCAACTTGGTCGGATCCTCGCTCGGCTTGTCGATCAACTTACGTAGCTTGCTCCTCGCTGCGTCGTAATCGAGCAACTGGGCAAAGTGGATACACCCAGCTGGGCAAC
Source organism: Leccinum variicolor (assembly GCA_038091415.1). Taxonomy (NCBI): domain Eukaryota; kingdom Fungi; phylum Basidiomycota; class Agaricomycetes; order Boletales; family Boletaceae; genus Leccinum; species Leccinum variicolor. The sequence continues at coordinate 13,889 of JBBPOK010000063.1, read as the reverse complement.
GATCGGGTCTCGTACGAGCGATCGACGACGCACCTTTTTGTTCCGCTTAGCTATATGCTCGTTGATGATGGGAAAGTAGGCGTTCATCTTTCCCAGTGGTTCCATGATGCAAGTACGATACGGCGCTTCCTACATGTATGTGTGTGTGTGTGAGCGTTGAACGAGGGCAGGGAGAAAGAGAGCCGCGTTCACGCACCATTTCTCTCTGAATGCTGTTATCCAAGTCGTCGACCGCGCTCTTGTAAGAATGCGATGCCATCGCACCATCGGACGTCCGATCCGCAGCGCTGTAAAACGTCTCGATCGAGTCCGCCAACCGAGCCTGGGCAGAAGTCATAGCTGGGTTGTGTTGTAGAACACGGCGTCAGATGGGCATGGTGGATGCACGGCGTGCGCCCCGTCGCCCCGTCGTCAAACGGAATGGGTCGCGGCGACCGAGCACTCACCTCGCATGGAATCGCCATATGTCTTGCTGTCCTTTTGCAGCGCCTGACACTCCTTTTCGAACCTGAGGGGGGCGATATCGGACACGGGGGTCGTCGAGGCGCGCGTGCGATCGACTTACAAGCGGTACTTGGACTCTTCCTCTGTGAATTCGCGATCGACGGTACGTTCAATCTGACCGGTCTTTTGTAGGACCTTTGTGTGGGCAGCGGTTGGAACGTGGGCTACCAGGGACGAGGAACTAGCGATTGCGCACCGTAGTGCTTGCCCTGTTCAAGGACTTTTTGAAGCTGGAGACGATATGAGTTCAAACAGTCAAACAGACGGGCTACCATTTAAGCTTACCCTGTCCAACTCATGGGAGATTTATCAAAAGGGTGTAAGTTGTATCAGAGGTCGACGCAGTCACGGTCAACGATATCGAATTACGTAAAGCAAAGGCAACAAAGTACAAGTGTCAAAGCAAGACGATCAATCCATTCAACTCCGGAACTTCATGTCACTCGCTCCCCCAAAGGGCCCGTAATTCTATGCATCAGCGTGGGTCCGTTGCGCCCGGCACCGCGACTACGACCTCTCCCAGAATCACCTCGTCCACCTCGTCCACGGGGATTATTCGAGTGCTACAGTCAAACGTTAGAGAAAAAGATATCTTCAAACACGCGTAACAATCACCGGATGCCGCTGGGTGTTACTCATCCGCGCCAACAGAGAGGGATCATGTTCAACTTCCGCCCGTTCTTCCTCCATTGGTTCGTAGGTCTGACCTACCCTGACGTTGTCCGTGTGATGTTGGTCTACCACTGCGTTGTAACCAGAATCGGATAGCTGATACCGTTGGTAGGCGTCGTCATCCTCCGGTGTGCCATAAGAATGCTCCAAACGAACGGGTTGAGTTGACGGATCCTCGGGTGACGGAGGAGTCCTGTTGTCATAGGATACTGGCCGAATGTGATCAGGCGGGGTGCGGTAAGAAGCACGACGTTCCTCAGCATCACTGTCAGGGCGTCCGTCCCAGTTCGGGCGGTACGTATCCACCCGGTCGCGATTGTGATCTGGAGCTATCCAGACATCACCTCGCGGCCTCCGCGCTCGGTGACTATATTCATTATCGGTGAAGTCACAGGATCGCTTTTTTCCCGTGGTCGGCGAGATTGGCTGGGCTCGAGATCCATCAGAAGAATTCGGTGGGTACCAGGTGTCCGTTGGACGGTGAGAAGTGGCAGAAGACCGGGACGTGACATGCGCAGGAGAGTAATGGTCCCACAGAACCGTACGGGAATTATATCTGTTGCGTGCCTTGCGGTGATCGTCAGCGGGTCTTCGGTTAGTCCTGGACGGATCTTCCCAATCCAATGTATAAGGAGTAGTAGCACTAGTAGGTTCAGAAGAGGTGGCGTCATAATTTTCTGTACGGTCTCGGAGGGATCCATAACCTGCGTTAAAAGGAGGCTCTGTAGGCTGCGTCCCTGGGTGCACCGGGGCCAAAAGAAGGGAATTTGAGGCCTGGGAGGTGACAGGTAACAGGTCTGGGGGATTTATTACTTGTAAACTCAGGGGGCCTTGAGAGGGCAGTTCTCGGGGTTGTTGACTGGTGGTACCCTCCGCTTCGCCCTTTCTTGCTGGCAAATCGTTGTCTCCACGCGGGTAAGAACTAGATAAATCTGCCTGGGATGGAAGTGGCGGATATCGCTTCTTAGACGTCCGCGGACGGGGCGGAGGGATTACGGCTGGGCGAGGTGGAAGGGATGCTGGATGATTGGTCGGAAGCAAAGCCGGCACGAGTTGGCGAGCGTGGTCGTCGTGTTCTTCTGTCTTCACAGAGGGGAGGGAGTCATCTTCGAGTTTCACGCCGGACATCCGCACGCTACGGTCACCACTATCATTCTCTTCGACGCGGCCACGAGACCTCTTCAAATGACGAAGGTTTACATTCCGCTGAGTGGGTGAAACGCCATGAAGAGGCCCGATGTTAACCTCCTGATTCCCTCTGTGCGTAGGATCAGGGATGGTTTGCGACTTTGGTTTTGGTGTTTGCGGAAACGCGGGTTTGCGATCCAGGGCCGGGGCCGGAGTAGAGATGTTAACAACACTGTTGCGTTCCGATGCGAATTGGGAATGGAAGGATGACCTGTTTCCAGTTTCGATAGAGATTGGGAGTGTCGCGGGTGACATACGGCGCGAAGAGGGAAGCGACAGGGGTTTGGGTAACTGTCCTCCAGTGGCCCCCGGGACCGAATTAGCAAGCGCAACACTGGGGGTAGGCACATCCCCCTTCTGCTTTGAGGGCAACGTAGTAGTGCTCAGCGGACCTCCCGGACTTATGCGGATGATAGGCAATGGAACAGGGTGATGTGGCGCCGTTGTAGAGAAAGAAGTCGCATCGCAAGCTGTGCGGACAGTAGTCGCATCTGCGATAACCTGTCGTTGCGATGCTTCTTCAGGACGGTTGAGATTCTCAAATGTCTGGACATTGGTCTTTTCTGCACGGCTCGCTTCAGCGTCTGTGTGGATTTGCTGTTGAGCCACCAGTCGAGCATGCTCGCGATTTCTCTCGTCTTCTTGACATTTTCGCTCTGCTTCGAGCCGACGAAGTAGTTCGCTCTGCGCCTGGCGAGAGCGTTCCATTTCCGCTTGCGCCCGGATACGTTCCTCATTCGCAATCCGCTGACGCTCTGCTTCGTCAGACTGTCTCTGTTTTCTTTCTTCCTCCAACTTGCGTAGAGTACGATTGGATTCATGCAGTTTCTCCACCTTGTCTGTATGCATTCGGCGGAGATGTTTTACGGCACGAAGCAGATCAGCGCGGGACTTGACAGCCGCTACTTCCCCTTCATTCATACCGTCCTCGGGTTCGGTAGGGAGATCGTCTGATAGGGGCTCGCTTGAGAGCTGCCCGAGTCGACTTTTTGCTTTCCAAGCCTCGTGTTCTTCGAGTTCCTTCACTGCAGCTGCGATTTGTTCCTGGAACCTCTTTGCCTCGGCGGCTCTCCTCTCTTCATCTTGTGCTTGCCGTTTCGCAAACATAGCCTTTCTTGCTTCCTCCCTGGCCTTGCTTTCTCTCTCCGATGAAACCAAAGAGGCTTCTCTGGCGTTCAACTCCTCACGCTTCTTCTGGAGCTCACTGAGCTGTTGCTGCAACGATATCTCCTCGGCCCGTTTCGCATGTTCGAACGCCACACGTTGCTCTTCAAGTGACCGCATCTGGAGTTCAAGAACATTCTCACTGTCGAGCTGTATACGATGAAAGGTGTCGAGTGCAGTGTTAAGCTCTTGAAAGGTGCCAAAGATGATTCTGCGTTGAACCTCGCGATCGTGGATGAGGTTCGCGAGCGAGGGGGAAGCGGCGGACAAAGCGTTGATGTCCATTGGGATGTCACCAGTACTCGACCCCGTTTCATCAGAATTGTGGGGAACTATCAAGGGGGAAGCATTTTGAGACCGGACGATTTGACTGAGAGCGATGTCGTCATTCCCCTGTATCCCAGGTGATAGAGAAAGAGTCGATGGGGGGAGGAGTGGAGAAGCGTGATTGGCAAGTGTCGCACCAATGGACTGTAGACGCTCTTGTCGGGCTACCAAGTCAGTGGCAGCAGTTGCAGATGATGATGATTGCGGGTCCTGCGGCGTCACGACATCCACAACCATAATGGACGGAATAGGCTCCGCTGGTTTAAACGCAATGTTCGTAGAGATGGTGGGAGTAGGGAGCCGAGAAACCCTCCTATTCATGGATAGGGGAACGTGCGCTGTTTCAGGAGGTGGAGCCAGAGAGGTGGGTGAGTCTGGCAACGACTCTGGTTGTGGAGGTAAAACTTCGACAGGTGGAATGAGACTGGTGTCTTCGATAGAGCGCCGTTTTAGGCGCAACACGGGTCGCGGAAATCCAGAAGGCGCAGTGTTGGCGTTATCGACAGGGGGACTAGTACTCATTTGAATGCGTGACGCCAAAGGGAGGCCAGTGGGCGCCTGCCATCCTGAGGAGGAGTTGTAATCGCTGCCAGCTAACTGCTGAAAAAGGGTGGGTCGTGATGATGGATTGGATTGGACAACATTGTTGGTGAAAGCAAGGGTAGGGGTGGATGCGGGCGAGGGTGTGGGGGAGCGATAATCGGCATGATCTGGCTGGGGCTGTGAGATACGACTGAGCAACTGGGGCATTTTCCCTATCGAATTGAAACTTAGTTCCGAAAATTGCGGTGCTTGTGGTACTGTATGGTTGTCCTCGGTGCTGGAGGGAAGCAAGTGTTGCGAGGGGCGACCAAACATGGACTCGGGTGGTGGCATTGATACGATGGTGGTCGGTGGGAAAGATGCGGTGACTGTAAAAGAAAAGAAAAAAAAGACGCCCATTTCAGTGCGTTCCCATGAAAACTTTTCAAACGACATTCACCTTGAAAATGGAGAGAACAAAGAACAAGCGATTAGGTCAACTGTCAACTGGAGATTGCCGACTTTTGTACATTTCTACTAGTAAAATTTACTACGACTAGTGTGGCCCCTTGTTCTGAACACGTGCCCCTTTTGTCTCCGCCGGTCGGAGAGATGCTGTGCAACGCTCATCAGACGCCAATACACTTCGTACAAAGGAACGTACAATGGTTGACAGAATGCAAGTCGTATGTCCTATACAACTGTAACACAGCCTGTTCCTTGTCCTTGGCCTCGATCATCAAATCTGTCACAAATTACTCTGAGAACCCGGTTGAAAGTACATCGTGACCCACCCATGTCATCAGGAAGCCCTTCAGGCAGGGATTGACACCGGTCAGAATGCGCTCGTAACTCCATTATACTGACAGCTCCCGCCCTAGCTTCGCTGTAATGCTGCTTGGGCCTGATACCCCGTCGCTTGAAGATCTCCTTTGCTTGCGCAATTATGGCTGCAGGAGGAAGACCAGGCGACGGATTCAGTCTATCGTGGTGGTAGTCAAAGACCAACGGTACTCCGAGCTCAGTGCAGAGCGGCAGCAGGTCCGCAGCGTTGTAACAAATCTATGGAAAACCCTGTCAGAGATCCCACACTGAACGGCATATTATAGTTACTTCGTCATTCTCGAGCACCAACCGCGCTCGAACGCGCTCAGACAGTTTGTCTTCGATGACGTTCTTTATCCTCGCCAACGCAGCTGCCCTGTCGCCATATACACCACCCCCATGGATGATCATGACTCCATCCTGATCAACACCCATGCGGTCGAGCATCTCGGCATGGTACTCGAGTTCGCGGATGCTCGAGCAAACCACGGACTCTCGAGGCGAACCCAGTTGGGTGAACTGACCGGGATGCGTTGTTAATCGGTGCCCATACCCCTTGGCGAGGGCACCGACTCTAGCAAGGAGTTCCGCGCAATATTCAAGAGAATAACCGTAGGTTTCGTGCGAAGCGTAAGGAAACAACTCTGAAGAGCTATAACTAATTCAGAAGGTCGACAGTCAGACAAGTGCAAACTCACATTCTCATGAAACGGATATTCTGCGGTTGTCGTCAGCAAGGATGATGCACAAGATGGAAAAGGCACCCGCATTTTCTTCGTTCCACTCGATGAGCTTGAGCAAGTCTTCAGTGTTCCGTCTACCGATATCCTTGAGCCATTCGATCCCATTCTTCTTGATGCTGTTGATGCTAACGCTCCGGATCAGAGACCGAATTTCTATCCTGACATGTAAAGACTGACCGACACGTCCTGGAACAAAAGATGGACTCTTTACCGGGTTTCTTATTCCGCAGGACGGTATTCAAACAGGCATAGCCTATAAAAACGTTGAACGAATCGAGTGATGAAACAGCATTAAAAAACGGGATCATACCCAACCGTCCTCTGAATGTGGTCGACTTCTTTTCTACGTCGGGTATCACATAGGCAGGCTGCTCAGTACGCTTGCGCTTCTTCGGAGATGCCTCAGCATCTGTTCTCTTTCGCTTGTGTTCTTTGAGAGGCATGATAGAGATACAGACAGGGGTTATTCACGGCACATAAACCTGCCGAGTCGGAGGTTCAAAAATGACCAGTAAGGAAATCAATCCATCCCTTGCCTCGTCCTTGGTCGCGCTCTGCTCGAAATTCTCCGATACTTGCCATGGTTCGCATCATCATCAAAGGAGGTTCGCGTCCAGTTCTCGTTGTGCGCGCTCATTTCGTTTCTAACAACTTATCCCAGGTGTTTGGAAGGTCCGTAGTATGTCTCGAGACCAGCGTTGCGATCTTACTCACAGTGTGCACAGAACACCGAGGACGAAGTCCTCAAGGCTGCCATAGCGAAATACGGCAAGAACCAATGGTACCTCTCGTTCCCCTGCACATTCACACTCGCCATTGACACGCTCGCAGGGCCCGAATATCGTCTTTGCTCGTCCGCAAAACGCCCAAACAATGCAAGGCTCGGTGGTACGAATGGCTGGACCCTTCAATAAAGAAGACGGAATGGTCAAAAGTATGTCCTGTTCCCTTCGCCTCGTCTGAATCTCACACTCTGCCCTTCCAGACCGAAGATGAAAAACTCCTCCATCTGGCCAAGCTAATGCCGACGCAATGGCGGACGATAGCTCCCATGGTTGGACGGACTGCGACTCAATGTTTAGAACGATATCAAAAGCTGTTGGACGAGGCAGAGGCGAAAGAAAACGAGGAACTGGGTCTAGCGGGGCCGGGGGGTGAAGCTGGACCGAGCGCAGACGAAGTTCGACGACTACGGCCTGGCGAAATTGACCCAGACCCTGAAACGAAACCTGCTCGACCGGATCCCATTGATATGGATGAAGACGGTAGGTTTCTGTCATTCCCTCTATTCTTCTTGTCTCACTGGTCGCAGAGAAGGAAATGTTGTCAGAGGCTCGTGCCCGCTTAGCCAATACGCAAGGCAAGAAAGCCAAGCGGAAAGCTCGTGAGCGTCAGCTGGAGGAGGCACGGCGACTAGCCGTTCTCCAGAAAAAGCGTGAATTAAAGGCTGCCGGTATTATGTTCGTCCTTTTCCCGTTTCCTGACATTCTCGCAGTTGTACTCACTCGTCTTACCTTGCAGCATGCGGCATAAAACTAAGCAAAAGGGTATGGATGTAAGTGACCTTTTTCTATTGATTTTTGGCCGTTTGTTCACAGCCATGTCGTTTAGTATAATGCGGATATTCCCTTTGAAAAGAAGCCTGCGGCTGGCTTCTATGATACCTCCGAAGAGCAGGCGCGCATCACGACTGCTCCTGTTGGCCAATCACTTCGACGCCTCGAGAACAAGCGGAAACCCGACGACGACGAAGGGGAACGCAGAAAGCGACAGCGCCGTAACGCAGAAAACAAGGGTAACGAACCCCACCAAACCAAGTTCATCGCAGCCCGCGATGCCCAGATTCAGAAGCTGAAAGACGCCGAGAGCATCGGCCGCCGACGAAAGTTGGTACTGCCTTCAGCTCAAGTCGGGGAGACGGAGCTCGAGGACATTGTTAAAATTGGACAGAGAGGGGAGAAATCCAAAGCACTAGTCGCGGATGGTAATGCAGCTACATCGAAACTGGTTGGTGAGTACGAAGGTTTAGAAAGCGCGCGGATGGCTCGAACCCCCCGTACGGCACCTCAACGTGAGTCTCTTCTGTTCACTCGTGAATCAAACGCGGTCTGATATATGGCGGCACCGGTAGAGGATAATGTTTTGACCGAGGCCCGGAACCTGCGCAACATGACGATCGCCCAAACCCCTCTGCTTGGTGAGGAAAACACACCACTTCATGTAGGACCAGGCGGTGGAACCGGTTTCGAGGGTGCCACACCCCGCCATCAAGTCGCATTCACCCCTAACCCACTCGCCACACCCCTGCATAACGGAATCGACGGTCTTGCTACCCCGCTGGGCGTCAGCTCGACTCCGCTCCGTACGCCAATGCGTGACAATCTCAGCATCAATCCTGGTGCGGGTGTGATGACCGGTGGCGAGACGCCACGGGAACAACGACTTCGCGCCGATTCTGCCAAGCGGGCGCTGAAAGTCGGGTTCATAAGTCTACCGAAACCCGAGAACAATTTCGAGCTACTGGTTCCGGAGGACGAAGAAGAGGAGATGACCGATCTGATGTTGGAAGAAGATGCGGCAGAGCGGGATGCAAGGCTGAAACGAATACGAGAGGAAGAAGAGCGTCGTATTCTCGCAAGACGATCAAAGGCTGTACAACTCAGTTTACCTCGACCGGCACGTGTCGATGTCGGACAGCTCATGCAGGACCTCACCCTCGACGAGGACGATGATGAGTTCAAGGACGCGCGCAAGTTGATCCACGCAGAACTGGCGAGCCTGTTGCTCCACGACTCCATCGCGCATCCGCTCCCTGGTACCAACCTACCTGGCGGTACCGTTTCGACCTACGAGATGCCCGACGACGACGATGTTGCACAAGCCAAGTCTCAGATCCACCTCGAACTTGCGACGGCGATCGGATTCCCCGACGCTACCGAGGCACAACTCAAAGAAGGGCTGATCACGCTCACGAGCAACGAGGAGCTGGACGAGACCATCTCTTGGGGACATGTCCGACAACGGCTCACGTTCGACAGTAACAAGCAACGATGGGTAGACCCTGAGTCGCTATCGCTCGACGAACGCGTCGCGGGCTACACGGCGCTCTTGGAGGAGTGCCGAGAACGGATGTCCAAGGAGGCGAGCAAGGCAAGCAAGCTTGAGAAGAAGCTGGGTATCGTGCTCGGAGGGTACCAAGTGCGAAACAAGGCGCTGGCCAGGCGGGTCACCGAGGCGTTTGACGAGTTCGCACAGAACAAGGTCGACTATGACAGTTTCTCGCGGTTGGCTTCCAACGAGAGCGCGGCAGGACCCCGGCGGGTGGAGACGCTCAAGGAGGAAGTGGAAATTCTGCAGCGGAGGGAGCGGTTGTTGCAGGAGAGATATGCGGGGCTGGATCAGAACAGGCGGGATGCGGCATCGAGAGTGGCGGTGTTGGAGGAGAAGATCATGGCGGAGGCGGAGGCGTTGAACGAGGTTGCGCTCGCGGAGCTGGAAGGCTGATTGACACATACATTGCGTCCTTGTTTCTCTTTTTTTATTATTCGAGGCTATGTATCTTGTTTCAGCAATGCAGTTGCGTCGATGGCGCATCGACGCTTCCGAGTCGATTCGAAAGTGTACATACGGACGCAAAGTATACCCCGGAATGATGGTATTGCGCCGGACATTGTGTGTAAGAACCGCCTGGTACATATGTACGTACGCTGATGGCCAGTCCCTGAGTCCTTCGAGCTGCTTGCCCTTTTTCATCTTTCGCTCCCGGGGAATCAGATCAGGGTTTTGCTTTCGAAACCTCGGAGTCGAGAAGAAAAAGAGACCGACAAGCTAGCATGTGCCTGTTCCTTGATGATGATATTACTATGGACACGAACCGACCCTCGGCGAGTCGGACCCCCTTCAAGTAATAGCCTAGACTCTGACCAGACTGAGCATGCCATCATGGGTGGCATTCAAGAATGTAAAACATGACTGACATTTGCTCATTCAGTAGAATTGCCACCGATAAAACCACAAGGGGACAAAGGAGCGACGCCGTTACGAGACTGGGGATCTCCCCGGGCCACTAACACGAATATCTGAGTCTGTATCATTCATTTACTTGCTACGAATTTGATGTGTATTACATACCTGGCAAGCTATTTGTAGCGGGCGGCCAACGGGCGGCAGGCACTGTTCGAGATACCGGACGTTGTATCAAAGGATATCAAATAGCAGAGTGTACCAGCTTGGGGGAACGGATTGTCTTCCTACCCCAAGGGCCTGCCTACGGGAGACTCGGGGGAAGGGGTAGCACCGACGGACGTCCACGTCAACCCAAAACTTGAACGTCCAACGCCAGCCACCTTGTCAGCGCAAAACGTTGAATGTACGTTGTCCGAAGCGTGCCTGCCACCTTTTCTCTTCTCTTCTTTTCTTCGGAGGATGGTTATGCCGACACGCGAAGTTACATACCAACGAGCTGGTTAATCTAATATCTAATATGTAGTATCGTACGAGATTTTTTTTGGCAGCAAAAGGCAGGAGAACGCACCCGAATATCTGACTTTCTGATTGAATGTGGATAGAAGAGCCGTTGACTTCTGTCATTCCATCTGCGTTCCGCTCGGAGCCCCACTCCGAGTCTAACGTTGAGTCGACGTCGGGCGCGATAGGTCACTCACTTGATAGGGCACTGGCAGCGGATTCTTCGAGTTTCTGGATTGGAGAATACCATCAACTTGAAGCTAGCCAGGCTGTCCGAGCAACTTCAAGTTGAAGGGGTGCCAAGCAATGTGGGAACTTGGGGTAGTACTTGGCAAGAGACATGAATTTTAGTACATAGTTACTACGGCTGTCAATCTCAGTAACTTGCACGTCAAGTCTACCAGAAATGCCCTCGCCCAGATATCCGCGCCAGCTCTTCTTCACCATTCTCGCCCTCCCCGTCCTCTTCCTCCTCGCCCTCTTCTTCATCGCCTCCCGCTCGACCGTCTCCGACCTCTTCTCCACCACCGCCCACCCATCCGACCTCCCCTCCGAAATCTATGGTCTCCTTCACTTCGTGACCTCCCCGGACGAAGCCCACCGCGTCATAACAGCACCCTGGGACCCTGCGCCACTGCAGGATCACGACACGCACGAGTTGGACGTGCAGCAGCTCGACGACGCCGCCGTCGCACCCGAGAAACCTATCACGCTGGCATGGTACGCGCTCGGGTCGATCACCAAAACCGGTGGACGCGCGCGCTGGCGTGCAGGTAGAGGTGGTGCGGCGAGCAGCGGATGGGACGAGCGTCTACGAGCGCTGCGCGAGGAATACCCGCTCGTCGTGTTTTCAAAGGTCCGTCTGTCCGGCCAATCCTCGGAGATGGACTCTCGCTGACGCCACTTGCGGCTCCCGCTCCCGATATTCGTCCGTGTCGTGTTCACAAGTCGTACTGCCCGTGCGTATGGGTACTTACTCTGGTCTCTTCCACTCATTCCTTTACAGGTACTCGAAGCGCGCCAAGAAGCTCCTCGCGACGTACGACCTTACACCCCCGCCTAAAATTATAGAGGTTGATTTGCGAGGTACGCCCCCGCTTCTTCTTCCCCAGTCACAACTCGGCCCGCTCACGAAGACCGACGATCGCGGCGCTTCTCCCCCCACCCCCTCGTTACAGCGGACGCGTCGCACATCAAAACGGTCCTGACGCGTCTGACGCATCATTCAACGTTCCCGAACATGATTTTAAACGGTCGGTTGTTGGGCGGCTCGGACGACCTGATACGGTTGCACGAGGAAGACGAGCTGCGTCATGTGCTCCAAGAATCCGGTGTGAGCGTGGGATGGGGTGGAGAAGGTGGCGAAGCGGTCCTAGTCTAATTCCGGCTCTCTTATCGTTCACATCCAAAAACGATTGGAAGGAATGTAAAAGAGTACGATTTATTGTGGTTGGACACGTAAACACGATGCAACCAAGCAAGTTCTCCTCGTGTTGTCGTACAGCAGAGCATTATCTAAAAAGAATCAAGGATATAAATATGCCATGATTATGATGTCTGCCAAGGACCGAGGTCGCGGCTCGCTTGGAGTTTGTCCCTTTGAGCAATGGGCTACCCTCAGACGGGAGCCTGCTCCGGTCTAGTCGGTACGGGGTCGCCTCACCGACGCCCCTTCTTCCCCTTGACCTTTCCAGGCTGCACGGTCGCACCCGCCTCTACCACACGCCGTGTGAGCTCCCCGGTCTCATGAAATCGCCTGATCTCCGCTATCAGCTCCTTTGCGTCTACTGCCTCCGCCCCGACTGGTCGTCCCCCGATCAAGAGCAAAGGGAGTACAGGCACGTTTGTGAGGCGCGCCAGGAGAGGCATGACGACATGCGCGTCCTGACGTTGATCCACCTCGACGATGAGCGGAGCGGGGTTGAGGTTCATGTTGGACAGCAAATATCGCACCTCGCGCGAGTCCGAGGAATGTAGCTGTCAGATCGGTGTTAGCTGACCGCGTCTCTCCTGAAACCCAGGAACACAAAAGGGACGGGACGGGACGGAATGCAAGGGCCGACAGAGGCGAGGGAACGAAATAAGCAAAACAAAGACTAAAAAAAAAGCTTACCTTGGTGTAGAGCATGACCGGAAAGCGGGACCAGACCTCCTCGACGAGCCTCTCGACCTCGTCCCGCGCCGACTCGCCGCGTGGATCGAAATCGAGCACGAGCTGTGGGTCGAGAGGCGTGTTCGGATCGACTGCCGTGGGAAGAACATTGTGCGGGAGGGCGGCGATGAAGGCGGACAGCGCTGCGAGTTCTTCTGACGGGGAGAGGTCGAGCGGTGGGCGCTGTGCCGACACAGGCTGGAGGTGTTGAGGTTTGCGCTGTGGCACGGGACGCCGCCTGGCCGAGGGTGGGAGCGGAGGTTCTTCTCGGAGGTGTGAGCGGTCGTGGTCCTGGACCTGCGTGAGGAGGGACTGGGAGAGGTTCAAGGAGGGGTAGGCTATGAAGAGGAGGTAGAAAGTGAACACGAGGAGGGAGGCGAGTGCGATGAGGGCGGTGCGATGATTGAGACGGTGTTTCCTCGTTGGTGAGGATATGCGGTGGAGGAGGGGAGCAGGAAGGAGCATGGCAGAGTCATTCATGGCGGGTGAATGAACGGATTTTAACAAAGGACGGTAAGTAGAAGGAGTGCGGCGATGCATCTGCTAGGCTAGATATATAATAAAACTAATGAACGACGTTGTTGTAGATCAGCGATACTGCCAGATTTCGTGCGAAAAAGGTAATTATTTGACCTCCTTATCTCCCACACCACGGTATCCACGTCCTCCCCGTGCCTCCACAGTCTAGCTTCTCCAACTACACGTTGCTCATTGTTCTATCAAGAATGAATGTGGCAACCGATATCAGAACCTCGGGTTCAACTCGCCGTAATGATCGATTCGCTCCAATAATTATCATACGAAAATAGTACTAGTAGACCCCAAGTACAAACCAAAATTACCGCTTAGAGTGGCGCTGTTCTTGTCCTGTCTAGTCCAAACTCGTTCCCATCCCTGTCCACCTCGACCCAATCCGTCGACGTCGAGTTCGTCGAACGCATCTCGCTCGCTCGTGCACCCTTGTCATTATAGACCGGCTGCTCAAGAATTGGCTGCGCAAACTGCTCACGAAGTCGATTCGTCGCTTGCTCTTGGATCTGTCCAGGGATATGTACAAATATAATTAGGCACGTTCGGCAAATCACAAAGAAGCGAACACGTGCCTCGCCCGCCACCGTCCTGGAAAGTTGCAGTAAAGGTCCCGTTAGTCCCAGCTTCTGAATCATGTACCTGTGGCAAAACATATCTTCAGCATCGTCGTATCGCACCACTCACTCCTTCACTTACGCGCTAGTGGCCAACATGATAACCATCACAAAGTAGACTGGGTTGAAGAGAACCAACATCGCCTCGTTCCATCCGAGGATCACCAACACCCCGTATAT
>JBBPOK010000062.1:0-93198 GCA_038091415.1 Leccinum variicolor | reverse complement strand
CGACTCGTAAGCTAAGTACTCGGAGGGTTGCTATGCGAGCACGTGCAAGAAGCGAGATAAGAGATAAGAACGAGAACAGTGAATGCACTACCAAATGTATCTATGGTGCCAACGCTGAACTCCAACAAATAGGACACTAATTGATCCAAACAAAACACTGGTAGTACTAACTATCACAATGGGGAATACTAACAAACATCGGAGACGTCAACAAGCTGTTGCCACTGGCCCGGCAGTTTACTGGTGGGCGTTCAACGTTCAACGTTCAAGCTTCAAGTTCCAGTGCTTTGTCACCACCTTCCGCGCGGAACAGTACTTACTTGCCTTACCGAGCTGACTCAGCTATGATCGGCACTGGTTGCAGCTTTCGCCGGATCTGGTGCGGGATCTACAAACTTCGACGAGTCACAACGCAGGTAATATTCAAGAAAACAAACAATGACATGTACGAAACGTCTCCGCCTCACCTGTCCGCTGCAACATGAACCACTGCGGGAAAATCGCGACCGCTTCGAGATATATGGAAAAGGTCCACAGAATCTCCGTCACGGAAAAGCGGTAATTGAACATGAGAGAGAGCACGAAGCAGGGTCCAAGCAGGTACTCAGCAAGGACGGTTCATTCAAACAGTCCATGCAAATACATGGCCTCCTCCAACGCCATGCCATGAGTTGATAGCTGCAGTGCAAACTGGTAGGAACTAGTAGTTGTTGCCTCTCTCGTCCGAACGATGATATCCACCGCTTCGGCTGTGTAGCCATGCGCAACAAGGTACCGGGCAGCTTGGGGGCCTACGGCGTGCACGTGCGCATCGTCCAGAGCGGGCAGAGCTGCATAATATCTGCTCCCAATGATGCCGTGCAAGTTGCGAATGTGGAAGGAAACGAACGGCATCGGGGCAGTCTGTGTGCCTTGCTGACTAGCCGGTGTCTGGGACGCGATGCCTGGAAGGTACGAGTTGTGCAGTCTATGTTAGCATAGACTCCCAATGAGGGAATAAGCGTCCAGACTTGCTTGGTGCGAATTGGGGAGCAGGGTCTGAGGCCGGTATGCGGGGCTGTGTGGGACTTGGAGTGAGACTGAAATTGAACTGCACACCCCTCGCCAGGAATTCCATGTCGGCGGAGAGCGAGGATGGATCTGTTGGTGTGGCTTCAAAAGTTTTTTGAGTGTGACATGATAGCGGATTACATACCTGGCGAGTCGTCGAAAGGTGGCATGAGGTCGTCATTTCCTTTCACTATAAGGAAGGCCAGGGCCTCCCAGAATGTGCCCATCTGCCTGCAGGACGGGTGGGAGAAACTGCCCCGTGAGCCTTCGGCACTGTCCCTTAAATGCCGAAATGCCGATTGTCAGTGTGCGCGTGAGCGATAATCTAGTGCTCACAAACCTTGAGCGGTGAATACCGGGGGGAGAACCAACAATAACTACAAAGAACTGGGTGTTAGTAGCTGAGTTGAAGAAGTTTCGAACCGCGTCTGCAGCGCGGAAAGCATTCAGGAGCTCAGAAGTCGACGGTGTCGCCGGCAGAGTGGCCAGAACAGGCCGTATGACTGCGAATAGAGCTTGTGCCTCGGCTCTCGAGACGCACTGAATGGCAAGCGGAAGGGGCGGTGCCTTGCGGCCACAGCGCAACACAGGACTGGGAAGGTGAGCATTCAGCGCTCATCACGGCAGTACTACTAACCATGCGGGGTAGACACCAGCAACAGGGGTATCCTTACTGACAATAACCCAAGCTGACTGTGATTCAGTCATGGTAGGCGATGTGGAGTGCTACTAGAGTGCGGGTAATGGCGTGTCGCTTTTATAGATTTGAACCTTTCCGTCTTACCCCCGGCATCATAATCACATCATAATGAGGGTGCTTGGGGGGCGTCAGTGGGGTGGGGTGGCGACGGCAGGCGAGGGTGAAGCTCTCGAGAGAACCCGGGGAAGGCAATATTAAGTGGGTGCCAGTGGGGAGGGCGATTGAGATGAGCACGACGGCGACAGCATGAATGATGAGAGGTCCAGGTCAACCGTCCCTATCATTCAGCCGCATCACTATGGAAAGCCGGACAACCGCGCTACCACGTGCGAACCTAATTAGGCAAAATGCACAGTGGGACATCGAACACCCCAAATGTGGCGGTACAAAAAATTAAATATCCAGGCCACGTGCAAAATGCAAAAATCTTCGTGGTCGAATGCTCAAACCTTCGGGCTTCCCGCTCAAATCCAGAGCTCTATGTTCCATACTGCAACACCAAAGGAGACAAGAATAAGCGATCACAGTTCCAATATCACAAGCTCTTATCAAGCTCTTCTTCCTCAATAGAGTCTTCATCTGATGTAAAAGTATCAACCCCTACAGACGGACCAGCATCAATCTCGTCACCAGTTCCTCCTCTGATCAACATTAGCGTATCATCATCACCAAAATGTTACAAGTCCACCTTTACCCAATAACCCACGTTGTCCGAGTCGCTGAGGGCAAGGGCGAGGGCAGCGTGCAGCACGCTGGGATGAGAGGACCATGACAGGGAGGGCGGGGGAGGGCGGAGCGACGGTCGTCGTCGTATTCATGTCGTCTCTGTCGCTGTGTTGTCGTAGTCGTGTCATCGTCGTCTTCGTGTGATTAACGATGAACACAACAAACCTACCCAATTCTGCACACAATCTGATCTATCTCTTTCTGGAGCTCAGCGACAATCTGCTTGTCGGTAAGTCGTGTTGCCCACAACCGTTTAATGTAGGGCTCGATGAGTTCTAGCGGCGCTGATGATGGGCTCCGCACTCGGTAACTTGAAGGGTACAGGGAAGGTCTGGACTTACGCGTAGGTTTGTTCTGGTTGGGCTGTTTGCATTGCTTCACCGGTATATGATTTTGAGACGGATATAGCTTATCACCTTGGCAGGTTTCCCGGTGTCGAAAAATCGGAATTACTGCCACTGCCGTGAATCACAAAACATTTACTACGCACCTTTGTCAGGTAATAACTCCTTGTCGATGATTTTTGTGCAGCAACGACCAAAGCTTTGGAGTCCCGCCCAAACATGGACTACTCAATTTGAGTAGAAGATCGTCAAGCTGAAAACTTGAGATATTTTCGCTGGATAGTTCATCGGCCGAGCAACGCATGACATCTGTAACACCTGCTAATTCATCACCGACTACCTCCGCAACACAGTCAAATGCAAAGCACTCGAGAATGCCACTTGCACCCGCAGCGCGTGCAGCTGTGCTCCCGGGCGAGCGCGGAGGCCGATACCATCGTTTGAGAATCAACGGCAGCTCTTTGCTGACCATGAGCGCGGTCCGTTCATAGTTGATCTTCATATTTTCCATGCATGATTGGTCCCCCCAGCTCAGCAAGTCGAGAAAGAGAGCGAGATCAAGACCCAGGCTGTCCATATAGGCGAGGACAGACAGTACCTTATTACAGGCAGTACCGGGGACAAGGTTCTCCCTTAGTCGACGAGTGCGTGCTTGTTGAATCGGCGGGTTCTTTGAGGATGCGCCGGGAGACACCGAGTCCGAGTCGAGAGAGTCTGACAGCTCGAATGCAAGCCCAGGATGGAGGCGGTCAAATGAGAACAATGTGTAATCGAGTTCTTCGTCATCCGGCAAGTTGTCCGTGGTGCTGAATGGTTCCATGGCCGCAGAAGAGAGGTTCACGGTTCCAGCGCGTGAGCCTCGTGTCGATAATCAGTTAAACCTTAGCTAATCCATATTGTACATACTTAATTACATTATATTCTAAAGGCTAAAGAATTGCCTAAAAACAGACATAACTTTGACAGGTGTGACACGGTACCCTCGTCGCCTGTCGAAAGTCTCCAGACGTTTTGGTCGCCGGACACACCCGAATCCCAATCCGGCTCCCAAAACGGATGGTCCGAGACTAGTAAGAGCCTTCCTGATCATACAAGTTAGTTTGAGTACTTGACCCGAAGGTTTTTGCATTTTGCATGTGTATTTAATTTTCTGTACCGCCACATTTGGGGTGTTCGATGTCCCACTGTGCATTTTGCCTAATTAGGTTCGCACGTGGTAGCGCGGTTGTCCGGCTTTCCATACATCACCCCTTGCTCATGTCTGGTTACCCGTCGGGCGACTTCAATTTCAAATTCCTCCGGCCAGTTTTCACGTTCGAGCGCCGCGGATCAAGGAATAAACTGGCACTTTAAAAGGCTTCAACGTTGCTCTGCAGGGGATTATCAGAGAAACACACAGAACCATGAGGCAAGGCGCTCACTAGTACCACAGTTCTACAACGATGTTTGACACCTGTTATCGCTCCTGCAGTCCAGCGCTACGCAGACTCCGCATTAATGTTTCAAGAGCCGCTCTTACTCCCATACAGCCTTCGGTGCAACAATGGTCACAACAACTTGTCAGGTACATGGCCATCAAGGTTCTTACTAGAAGGGGTGGCCGCACTTTTCACGGGTATAGCCAATGGCAAAACGATTCACGTCCAAGTCAATGTCCCGAATGGTGGGAATGACTACATATCATCTCAATATCATCTGGTCTACTTCATTCAGTAAGATCCACATTCGCCATGCCAGCAGCACACGCACATACACAACTTGACGCTCTACGGCACGACAAATCCTGGAAGTGGGCCCAGCTTTGGCTCCTCTTTTCCCCTCGCAATGCAAAGAAACGGGAGCTCGTGCAACAGTACACAAAAGTTTCAACTTCATTTCGTAGTCGCAAGATTTCTCGAGGAGGCTGCCGCCAGCGCATCGTCCGCTTGATGGACGCGGCGGTACCTTCATGAAGTGCATAAAGAATCTTCTCTGAGGACTACCTTTGATCAGCGCAAGACTTCCAGACAGTTGCGGTGATCGAGGTGACAAACATTGATGCTGTGAGGGCTACTACCACTAGTATTTGTCTGCCACATTTGCCAATATCACTCCATTGCTAACATTCCTCCTCCGCAGATCCACTCATGCACATCCATAGCCTTGGAGGCTTATGTCTCCCTTCTCGTGGGGGCCACCAACGTCCCAGCTATCCCCCCTTAGAACTCGGCAGCTTCAGAAACGTGGCTCTAATACACAGCATTCACGACACGATCAGCTACGTTCGAAGGCACAATGTTGTAAGTCATCATGGATCCGTCGATGGTTTTGAATTGACACAGGGTTCATCAAGGCGAGATAATCGGGGGAAATCATCAACACTGCAGGATGGATGATCGACTTGGCGGTAACGTGGTTGTAAAAGAATTCCGGGTAAAGCGATGTTGCGCATGAAATCACACGGGGTCGGACCCTATGGTGCACAGGATGGCTGGACAACTCCACCGTACTATTGAAACAAGGACCGAGGGTGTGATAGCACGTGCCACATTTCCATTAATCATACCAAGGAGAGCCATCCTCGCAGAAGGCACGGGCCATTGAATCAAAGTACCGGCAGTATCAGTATGCATGACGCGAACAGACAGCTCCTAAGCCTACTTATAGACTATGCTCCGTCCACCAACATAGAGCCACACCATTCGATTCCTACCTGATTTGCCTGCAGTTGTCTCTTGCCACAAATCCATCGAGATCATGTCTTCCGCTCTACAGGTGGCAATTAATCTTCAGCAATTTAACTATATAATGCGTATGTCGATCTTGATTTCATGAAGACCAATATCACGAGACTGTCACAGTTGCTATTGTCACTGCTGTTGGATATGATTATCGTGAGTCTTAATAGATCTATGCTCCAATAGTGTTCTCAAACTTGAATGTCAGTTCTTACTTTTTCGAAAGAGGTATGATGCCTGCCATATGGATCACTGTAGAGTTATTAGATGACATGGTTTTCGCCCCATGTAGATAGAACATATATGGGTGAGTAGAAACCACTTGTCAATGTGTTGTGTACCTAACAGAGCCGCAGAGCAAACCTTGGAGCTGGGTATCGATGTTGTTCATTCTGGTGCGCATCAGTTTGCCAGCGCACCATTACCACGTGCAACAAGCCTGACACTGTCCTCCATAGATCCGTTATTGTGGCCTATGTGCTCTAATGTGAGTCTGCTGTAATACAAAAGCCAAATGCTGATCAAAATGATTAATGATTGTCAGATCGTATTGTCTCGGTATGTCTGGCATTCAAAATGTGGGATTGACCAAACCGTCACTGACCCCTACCCCAAGGAGGAAGTAGTCTCCTGCCTAGTAGCATCGCAACTGAAAAGGTGCTTTCAAATCCTATGGTCGCAGTGACATAATTAAATAATCAAGTAAATTGGGCGTGCACTTATAGATGTAAGCATTAATGGCCTCCCTCATTGCTGTGATTTCATATAAGACTCACATGTCATTTATTCAATAGCTGTAAGAACAATCGTACAACAGTCTACAATATTACTGATATCTTTAAAGGCGGCACCATGAATGTCATCCATCTTTGGACATATATCATCTTTGTTGGTGCAGCGGATCGTAAGTACTCACGCAGCCTACTTCTAGAAGGCCAACTAAAACGACAATTATAGTCGTGATGATCCTTCGCACGTGGGCAATGTATAATCGGTCCAGGGTAATCCTCGTTGTGCTTCTTACGCTGTATTGCATTGGAATAGCGTCAAGCCTCGTCCTCTGTGTCATAGACAGTGATTCCAAGTATCTGCCAGGTTCGCGGAAGTCTGTTATCGTCATATTTGCTGCACTGACGAAAGTACTGTTCACCACATCCGACTTGCTTTCTATTGCAACAGTGATCGCACAGCAGATATTGGGATTTTCGGTGTGTGAACTAGGTTACAGCACGCTCGCGCTGAGATGGACAAGAGCAGTGACCATTTTGCAAATGGTTCATGGCGCAGTTTTATGCATGCTCGCGAGCGTTCGATTTCTAAGGCTGTCGCTTCAAATGTACCGAGCGACGAGCCAGTGGCAACTCAATCAATACATCAACCTACTTGTCCGGGAGGGTATCCTCTACTTCTTTGCGTGTGTGCTCTCGCCCTCGTGTTCCCTATCATTTGCTCATACACAGTTTTATTGGCTTATCATACAACAGTTTCTTCCTCCTCAATCTTATCAATCTGTTGATTGGACTCGGATTTCTCCCACCAGAGGGATGGCCAAAGATATTCTACCTTCCAGCAGAGCTCGTTCCCGTATACACTCTCACCCCCCGATTCATCATAAGCATGCGCGAATTGTATGCGCGCAATGTTCAGCGTGGATGCAATGAGACCAAGATCGACACTGGGTTCGGCATTTCGGGACGACCCGGAAACGGTCCTTCCGTTACGACAATAGCGTTCATCGATACTGTGGAAAGTGTTAATTTGGAGGACGTGGAGGATGTACCACTGACGGAGGTTGGGAGCTTGATGACTGAGTCCGTGTAGGGAGCGTGGGTCGATGTTCCGATGGTACAGTCTTACGGTGCAGCTCACCCGATCTTACATTTCGAAATGTATGTGTTCAGAGCAGAGATGCGTTGGCCCCATCGGGCGTCCGGGGAATACCGAGGAAATGTAAATGTATCTATATTTTCACGCACTCGAACAATCTTGCTAGTTTTTAGATTGGGTTCTACTCCCGGATCAGATGCCAATGACAATCGACGGCAAATCACAAATCTCAAGCCTTGAGAATCAACGTCTGAGGCCAATCTGAGGCAATGGTGTTTTATTCCGCCAGGTTTGAAATACGACTGACGATCTGGACAGCCGCAGGGCCCCTAGTTATAAGTACCTTGACACTCACCTTCGAACCGAAGAACCAACATGACGGAACCAAATCTCCCATACTGGAGCTCACAGCGTCTTTTCAAATCATTTTCTGCAGACGCCACAGCCGCCGTCGTGGAGTTCGTCGGATCAACACTTTTCATCCTTCTTGGTCTAGGCGGTATCCAAGCCGCCTCTGCCGAGGCACAACAAAGCGGTTCGAACATCGAGCATGTGCTCTACATCGCGACGTCTATGGGGTTTAGCCTCCTCGTCACCGCTTGGCTATTCTACCGCGTCACGGGTGGACTGTTTAACCCGAACATTACACTGGCGCTCTTCCTCGTCGGCGTCGTCGGTCCTGTCCGGTTCGTCTTGTTCTGTATCGCGCAAATGTTGGGGGCGATCGCTGGATCGGCGATCTTGTACGGTCTAACTCCTGGACCGTTCAGCGTCAAGTAGGATTCCTGAACGGATTCTGAAGCAAGATACTGACTGTTTATGCTGTCATAGCACGTTCCTGCAGGAAGAGGTAAATCTAGCCCAGGCCGTGTTCATAGAGATGTTCATCACAGCGACATTGGTCATCGCCGTACTCATGTTGGCCGCCGAGAAACACTCCGCCACGCCGTTTGCTCCTGTAATCGGTTTATACTTTTAATTTTGATTCAGCAAAGACTGACGGATATAGGTTGGAATCGGGCTGACGCTTTTCGTTGGGCATCTGTGTGTCCATTGCTTTGGCATTCCAGAGATCGTAACTGACCTTGGTCAGATTCGCTGTCTTCTACACTGGCGCGAGCATGAACACCGCTCGTGCGTTTGGTCCGGCGGTAGTCACTGGTTTCAAATTCCCGGGACACTCCCATCATTGGGTGGTAAGTTCCGCTACCTCTAAACCTCACGCGCTCGCTTTTCCGACATTGCTTCGTTTTTTCAGTATTGGGTCGGTCCATTTCTTGGCTCTCTTCTTGGAGCCGCCTTCTATACAATACTTAAATCGTCAGTCTTGGTGTCGTACTGACCGTTTCATGACGATGACACTTTCCGCTTCGTAGCATCAACTATTTGGAGCTGAACCCTGCGCAAGCATCAACAAGAACAGAAGACTCTCCACGGACGCCGACGATTTTCGCTACCGACCGAGTTGAAGAAGCCAATGAGGCCAACAGTAGTAGCTCTGCGCGCCCGTCGGCACCTGCAAACGAAGAAAGGAAACTCGAAGCACGGTCTAGGGGTGCTGTGGGAGAGACGAACCTGGGCAAAAGCCAATGTCAGTCAATATAGCGTAGGGTGTCACTTCAGAAGATAGCGTTCATGCTCTAAGAACGGTTTACAAAGTCTACTACAAGTTTCATGAATTCATTAGGCCTAGAAACGGGAAGTAAATATCTGATAGTGCGCTGTGCAATGGATCTCACATCTCTGCATGTACTATGCGTCGAGTCAGCAATTGTAGAAGAGAAGGTTTCACGAACTTACTCCAATGACCAGTATCGAGTTCCTCGATGATGTGACGAGGGAAGAAGGTTTCTATGAGCGGCTTGTTGTGCCGGTTGATGAATCTGGTGGCATTATGACCTCGAAACTCCTACACAAGGAAGTCAACGTACTTGCTCTTAGTCCCCTTGACAAATAGTGCATCTCCGTTCCATGTTCGTTCCCCCGGGGCATAGGGAAACGATTCGATCTCGGGTCTCCCTTCTTTCAATATGGCTATTGGAACCTTGAACTTCAGCGGTATCTGACCACTATTCAGATTGGTCAACAAAAATGAGCGGACGCTAGGATCCTGTAATACTAGTCAGGTTATTGATCGCAGCGAGCGGGAGGTGGGCACCTTCTCATATTTTTCTAGAATTTCGTTAGCTTGCTTACGAGAAGCAACATGGCTTGTCTCGATTTCCTCCATGCCTTGGAAATGTGAAATAGTGTCAGCGGATGCTTTGGCGCGCACAGGAGCGATGTCAGACACAACGAGGTCCTTGAGAAAATTGGTAGGTGTTTCTGAACTAAGA
This sequence comes from Leccinum variicolor, assembly GCA_038091415.1. NCBI lineage: Eukaryota > Fungi > Basidiomycota > Agaricomycetes > Boletales > Boletaceae > Leccinum > Leccinum variicolor. The sequence goes on along the minus strand of JBBPOK010000062.1, from coordinate 83,498 downwards.
GCGACGGTCATGGCGACTTTTCCGCCCCTTTGGATACGCGTATCAGGCCACGACGAAGAAGGGAGTAAGTGGACTTACATGGAATGTCCGAGAAGGGAGATATCTGACAATGACATTCTGCGACAAAAATCAAGAACATCTGCAGCCATATGGGTATAAGTCATGGGTCGAATGTGCGGTGAGGAGCCGTGGTTGCGGAGGTCCTGCGACACTTCGTGTCATACCATGCTGCAGAGAAACGTTAACTGCGCACTAGGGTATATACGGGGCGCTGGAGATTGCGCGCAAACGCCTTTGAGAGTGACTGCCAATTCCGCTTTGATCCGCTATGAAAGACTGTTCTCAGTCCGCTGCAAGTGAGAGGTAGTAACGAGGTGCTCACAAAAATCCATGAAGGATGACGAGTGCTCGTTCGGTCCTGTTTCCGTTTGATGGAATGTATTCATCATGCTCGAGTTTAACCGAAGACACTCCAGAATACGTCCGGCCTGTTACACTCGCTCAATTTGACACTGCTAAGGCTCGACACGTACTACCTACTAGTCAGGTAAGTCCGAACGGAGTGACCGGGTGTGTGAACGCAGTATATTGCACTCCTGGAGATCAGCGACAGCATAATAGATAGAGAGACAGAGGGTGGGAGAGAAAGTTGCCGGTCAAGTAGTAACCGGAGTGCCAAACTCGTCTTGTAACCTTTCTCAAGTCAACAATGGTCTCCATCACTGTGTCACCCGTTGGAAAGCCCATCTCCATTGCTCGTGGGCTTCCCTGTCAATTAGAAATAGCAGGAAAAACGGCCGAGGATGCGACAGTAGGTGACCTGAAGGCTGCCATTGCCAAAAAATTCCCGAAGGTGAGTCCATCTTCAATAAATCTCTGCGCAACATGACTTATGATGGTCTCTTAGTTTTACCCCGCGCGTCAAAAAATCACACTGAAAGACAGCAAGAACACTCTCAACACCGAGGTCAAATTAGCGGATGCGGGAGTCGTGGACGGGGGTGAGCTGCAGGTCAAGGACCTTGGCCACCAGATTAGCTGGAAGACGGTCTTTCTGGTCGAATACGTGAGTCGACGCGTCAAAACCGTCTTCGATGACACTAACGCGGTTCAAAGGCCGGCCCACTGGTTATACACCCCATACTTTACCACTTCCCCCAACTCGTTTGGGGCGGTCCGGTCTACCACAGCATGTTACAACGGTTTGTGTTCCACCACTTACCTTCTTTACAGGAAATTTACGTTGCTTGTAGGTTCGTATATGCGCTTGTCATGATTCACTTTGCAAAACGCGAGTTCGAAACACTTTTGTGGGCCGTTCATCCGTGTTCACCCGCACAAGACTAAGCAACTTTTGCCCCAGCATCCACCGCTTCTCCCTTGATACTATGCCAGCCATGAACATTTTCAAAAAGTAAGGATACTTGAGTGCCTCTTCCACATTGCCCGCTTACCCTTGTTGCATAGCTCTGCCCACTATCACCTCGGTAGCGGTAGGTGCATTTGCCCAATTTGATCTCAGTTTACATACACAACGCATATAGGTCTCCTTCTGGCACTGGCGATCTACAGCCCGCAGTATTCTGCGATGTCTCCCTATATTCGCGGCACGTCACGGAACGACCCCGTCTTTATTTGGGTATGGACCGCGATTTGGGCGGTAGGTTCTTTTTTGCTCTTCTCCTTCTCGGTCTCACATTTTCCCGTCATCAAGTTCGCCGAGATATCCAATTTGATTACCCACATAAAGCTCCGCAACCTTCGTCCTGCTGGGACCCGCAAACGCGCTGTCCCTCAGGGGTATGGTTTCTCACTCGTCTCTTTCCCCAACTATTTCTTCGAGAGTCTTGCGTGGTTCTCCATTGCCTGCATGACCGGAAGCTGGACTGGTAAGGACATGACCTCTACGCGTCCAAACCATCACTCACGAAGAACGTAAAGCTTATGGTTTCCTGATCGTGTCCGCCGGACAAATGTACATCTGGGCTGCCAAGAAACACGCCGCTTACAAAAAGGAATTCGGGAGTGCATATCCCAAGGGGAGGAAAGCGATGTTCCCCTTCATTGCATGAGCGTGCTATCCTTACTTGTTCTATGCCGCTACTTGTTCTGTAGTTCCATCCGCCACCACTAATCCATTCATTGCCTACAATACAAAATATATTTCATGAAATAGCTAACACTATACGAATCTACGAGGACCGCAAGCGAACCTATACGAGAAGTTGTCAGTATGGTGTTAAGCACATGTACCATATTAGAAAGTCAGAAGGGGATGCCCGGAAATTTGAGCTGAGCGGGCCTTTTCGGCAGCAATTATACGAAGACCATCGTGTAAAAACATCATTTGGGAGAAGAAAGGGATATGCTATTAATTACCGAAGGGCATTTTGTCTCTAGAAGACGTCCCAGATTCATTCACCGAATAATCTATGCAAGACAGTTCGTCAGCGACTGGAAACTCCGTGCCTCGAGAAGATAAAATCAGACAAGAAAAAGAAAACAGCCAGGAGGTGTCGTCAGACCGCAACTCGTGAGAGCGCATCAGGCGGTAACTCCATGATAACATCACTTTATCACGAAAAGAGATGATTACTGACCCAACGAACACACATTGCTGCGAGTGAGCGCGCGTGAACGAATATGACTGCAAAGAGGTCAGCTTCCAGCTAGACAGAAAATGATTGAAAGTTGGTCAGAGGGTGTCACAGACAAATTAAAAGCATGGGACCGTCGAGGTCCTCAGATACTCTAGTTTGTAAAAAAAGGCATCGTGCCGTGAATCGTTGCAGATTAAAGGCTCACCTATTGTATAACGTTGCACCAGGTCCTAGCTCCGGTCATGGATGGGTCACCATGTGGTGGTCAAAATGCAGAACATGGGAAGAGTACAACGTGCGAGATTCAAGATAATTCAAGATTCTCACGCTTACTTGCTTACACTGTCAACTACTTCAAGTTACTACTTGCTAGTCAAGGGATGCACATCACCGTAACACCGTCCTTTTGATGGCCATTTGCATTACTTGCGCGCAGCCGATATCTCATCTCTACACCGTATACGAGTCTGCCTACAACTTGCGGCTTGAACAGTGCGTTAGTGTTACCTACATCCTGAATGGCGAAGACGTGAATTAACAACGGTCACAGAGTAAATGTCTTGCTTTTGCAGATCCCTACGTAGAGCACGATACACTCACCCTTTTGATCGACCTCATCCTGCTGAAGCGAGGCGTATACCGTCACTTGCTGTACAACCGAGGGACCGAACCACGTAAAGCATATGAGAAGACCAAAGTTCCCGTTGTGGAAGATGCGACAAACGCTGACGTTGCGCAGAAAACATCACTTGCTAGGGAGAAGGTCATTTGTTCGTTCGTCGTGCAAACCATTGCTTACCCTTTTGCATAGCAGGCCAGATGGTTGCATATCCTGAAACTTGGAAGTGGATTAGTGCTGGTCGACGCATGTCAGTAACATACAATCGTCTCTCCGTTCATCATTTGATGCGCAGAATGTCAGTCATACGTTGGGCCCAGCTCAGTGCGTTCTTACGCCACATGCCTGCAGGAGATATCTGACGTCGAGCGCTCAGATCCACATGTCGCTGCAAACCTAACGCAATGGAGTGTTGATACAAGCGATGCGTTTCTGCGCATTCTTGTGGCGTGCTTGATAGGTCCGTTACTCCGAGTTCTTTTGTTCCGCTCGGTGGATCATACTTTGGTAGAAACGGTCGCATTTCACGCGGGAGTGGTGCTTGCATCGTATATCGTGCTCGGATTGTCTGATTGGATCGGGTCTTGGAAAGCTGTTCGCTCCAATGAGGTGTCCGGTATACGCCGACAGTTCAAGTAAGGCATCCTCTTGACCCAATGTCGAACGTCTCATCTCGTTCATTCTTAGGATGTCACACATCCCACTGGCGGTCATTTACTCTTCATTTACGAAATCTTTCTTGCTCTTTCTGCTTACGATTTGGCGTCCATCATTATCCCTTCTAGGGCAGGGTCCATATCGATTTGATGCACCATACGAGAACCCTTGGATTCTTGGCGCGCTAGAAATTTGGGATGAAGACAAGCTCGATCGCGAATGGGTGGTGCGGAACGTGCTTGGAGGTTTGGCCGCAGGCTTCGGACTTCGAGGTATACTAGTAGTCTCTCTCTACTATAGAACGTCCCTTGCTGACGCCATATCGTACGCACAGTCGTGCTGGACTGCCATCCTCTGTTCACGACTATGGTCATCCTTGTTGGATGGGCGGTCAAGACTGCGGTCGCAGAGTCTCTCAAAGATTGGATTGGTGCCGACGCACAGATTGGAGAAGTTTGGTTAGCGTACAGCATTCCGTGACCGCCTGTCGTTCCAATCACTACGCCGGGTGTGCTGTGCTCCACTTTTGTCGTTTGATAGACTATGTAGAGCGTTCTCGCTGAACTTAAAACTGATCGGTCTTGTGCCGAGCCGTCGAGACTTCTGATACCCTGATATGGCTGGTGACCCTGACGCGCCATCGTGTACAGCAACCACATCCACACAGAATGCCACTCGCTGAATCTTCCTCTTCCCGCGCATTGAATGCAATCCTGCCGCTTATTGCCAGCGGACAACCATACGAGGCTCACCAAAAAGCGCGCACCTTTGCGTCCCGTTACTCTAAATCAGGGCAGTACGACACCGCGATTGATGTGCTCTTCCAGGCCGCGCGGGAGCTGCTCAAGTCTGGGCAGCAGGGCAGCGGAACGGATCTCACATTGTTCTTGCTGGATGTGTACGAAAGCAAGGGGGAAAGCGTGTCAGACGAATCGAGAGGTCTGTCACTGGTCGCCGCTGTAGCCTGTCATCCACACTCTGACGCCGGATCATCATCGTATCAGGGAGGCTCACGCAGTTGATCGCGCTAACAGGTTCTTCGGGATCGTGGAGAAAGACGATCACTGATAAATCGATCGCGTTCGTGATGCCTATTGTTCTTGAATCTTCCGTGTGCTCACCCATAGGTGGTGGGGATAGGTGGTCAGCTAAACACGGTTCGTATCCCACTGGCGATCCGGATCTTCATCACTATGTCGGAGAACTGCTTTACAAAGGTATTCGCCGCACTCCCCAGAGGATGTGGATCCTGTTTGACAATGTCGTTCTACATAACAGAGGGCGCGTATGATGCTGCCGAACCTCATCTCCTGGCGTCAGGCAAGAGGGACAGCGCTCGTCTTCTTGCACAGATGATGGTGGATTGGTCTGCTGTGGGTGGTATACCCGGAAACTTTGCCCTCCGCGGCACCCTTCCGTGGGTTCCCTCTTCCACTCAAAGCAATCTCGCGAAAGCTAAAGTTTATTCGGGCACAGATATCTAGAGAACGGAAACATACTCGCGGCTCGGACGTTCATTGTCCAATACGTCAACAAGATCATTGCGACTCGACCATCCTTGACGTCCAAGCTGGAACGCTCCCCCCTTTCAATTACCGACTCGAGCGAAGTCGTGCTGACCACCGACAATGTCCTCAACTTTTGTCAACTTGCGGTGTTGGCGTGTCAGAGAGCAAACGCTGAAAAGAACAAGACAATGCGCGAAAGTTGGGTCCGATTATGTGGCACGTATCAATCGAAAGGGGGTGTCCTTGCCAGCAAGGAAGTCCGTTCCGTAAGTCGGCGCATTAATGTCGTAAGATATATGCCGATTTATTTCATATCGGCCGACTGGTATAGGTACTGCTCGAAATCACGATGTTGTACTTCGCCATCCCGCCACCAAAGTCACAGCCCGACAACCCGCTAGGCGCGATGTTGTCGTCAATGCTTGGTGGAGGGGCTCCAGGCGGCGTGCCCCAGCGCCGGGTGTTGACTCCAGGTCTAACGGCGCCCGGTCTAGATTAGAGATCTAGATCGCAGAGGGGGAGATTGATGCGGATGATTCTTTTCGTCGATGCGGCCAACTTTGTCGCAAGGACTTCGGTATAGGTAAAATTCTCGACAGAGCATCGTAATCGGAGGTTTGTTGGTCCACGTGTTTTGAATGGCGTCCATGAATCGACATAACCGGCCTCGATCGTGATCCATATCCCGGAAGTTAATAAATAAGGACTAGAACTACAGACAGACGGTATACATTATGATTCGATAGTGGTTAGCGCAGAAGCGTCCGAGATCTCAACGCAAGCAAGAACGGGAGCATTAGTCGCGAAGACTCATGACACACCGTTCCCACTTCGCCGCGGTACAGGGGTCTGCGGGTACTGGGTAGGCGAAGCACTCGGAGTAGTCACGTCGCCCGATATTATGTCCTGGATCGCGTTCTCGAGCGCGTCGACACGGTTGGACATTTGTGCCACTAAAAGTGCTTCGGTCAGAATGGGGTGAGTCACATCGACACAGACAAGTGGCTGACTTCGGTCGAGTATCTGTGACGACATCTCGTCAAAGTTGGAATCGAGCTGCTCCAAGAGCGATTCTACCTGGAACGTGGGGATCTCGATAAAAAAAGAGACAGCCAGGTCGCCGTTAGTGGGTGACTTACGAAGGCGGTCAGTTCGTGCGGGCTGGATATTTCGCCAGGGTTGGTGAGCGTGAGCTGCTTGGTCGGTGTCCTCCCACCGGACGCGCCATCTGAAGTGGGAGAGTGTTTGGCTGATGTTGGCGCAGCGGTGACTTTGAGCGGAAGTGCTGACGAGGACATGATCATGTCGTTCCTTGGCAAGTCCACCGCGAGACAAGAACTAGGCTGGTTACGTAAGCAGAGTGGCCTTGTCGACTCAGAATCGAATCAGTTTCGCTTTACTATTTCCTCTTTTAGACGGACTCTATGTCAAACCTTGTCAAGCGGCACACGGGTACAGTACTTCTCCGATCCGGTGTAAATAGAAAAAAAAGGTGCGTGGAACAATAGATTGGATCTGAACTCATTCGATGGTCCGGGCCCGTCGCGTCTCTCTCGATCGCGAACGGACTCGGCTTTACTTTATTTCAATTCCGCGCCTTATCGCCAACTTGAATGGCGATGCAGCGAACTATATCGCTCTGATATCACAGGTGCGAGAGGACTCGGACGTACACGCCCCGGATAATTGGAGAATTTAGGTACTGGTTTGAAAAAAATAAACCCTTATTCTAATTTGTTGCACACAGCTCCGGGCTATGTCTTCTGGAACAAACTGTCAGACAATGCATCGATATAGTACCGACTCATATTCAGATGCATTGTGTAATGACAGCTCAAGACTTGTTCCGAGCGATCACTCCGACGGTAAACTATGCGACCGAGAACCGGAAATGAGGGCGAAACCAGATATAATGCTCACCGTGTTCCACTCACTTCATCACATTGTCTGGCCTTCTCCATATAGCTGCGCTCGCTGCACCGTCGTTTTTCTCCCAACCCGACATGGCTCCCACTGCAACATACGAACGCGCACCCGAGTCCTCCAACGGATTCATTCTTCCTGACCTCGTCTCCGACTGCCACTATCCTCTCTTTCTCAGTTCTCACTGCTACAACGTCGCTCGTGCATCCGAACAATGGCTCCTCAAGGGCGCCCGCCTCGTCGAGCCCCGCATCACCAAGTTTATGGGACTCAAGGCTGGAGAGCTCACCGCCGCTTGCTACCCCGACGCCGACGAGTTCCACCTCCGTGTCTGCTCGGATTTCATGAACTGGTTGTTCAACATGGACGACTGGTTGGACGAGTTCGACGTGACGGACACCTGGGGAATGCGGGAGTGTTGTATCGGCGCCTTCCGTGACCCCGTCAATTTCCAGACTGAAAAGCTTGGGGGTCTCATGTCCAAGTCGTTAGTTTCTTTCTCTCACGTCTATGCTTCCGTGGCGTCGAAAAAGCTGATTTCGAAACGGAACAGGTTCTTCAGCCGCTTCATTCAGACCGGTGGCCCCGGATGCACGGAGCGCTTTATCCACACGATGGATCTGTTCTTCATCGCCGTCGCCAAGCAAGCGGATGACCGCGCCAATGGCCGCATTCCAGATCTCGAATCGTATATCACAGTCAGGCGCGATACGAGTGGCTGCAAGCCCTGCTTTGCTCTCATCGAGTACGCTGCCCGCATCGATTTGCCTGACGAGGTCATGTCACACCCGGCGATCATGGCTATGGAGGAATCCACCAACGACTTGGTCACGTGGTCCAACGTAAATCACACTTTTCGTGCATTGCGTCTCTGTAGCTGATTTGATTCGCAGGACATCTTTTCGTACAACGTGGAGCAATCCAGACGCGACACGCACAACATGATCGTTGTTCTCATGCGCGAACAGGGGCTCGACCTGCAGGGCGCTGTCGACTACGTCGGTGCTCTTTGCAAGGGCACGATCCAGCGATTCGAAGACAACCGCAAGATTCTTCCTTCGTGGGGAGAAGAGCTCGACAAGCAGGTCGCGATCTACGTCCAAGGGCTGCAGAACTGGATCGTCGGCTCCCTGCACTGGTCGTTCGATTCTGAGCGCTACTTTGGCAAGGAAGGGTTGGAGGTGAAACAGAACCGCATCATCAAGCTTCTCCCTAAACGGCCTCTGTGAACCTGTCGTATGTGGTCTTCGTCGTCGCGCTGTGTGCACGGTTCTGTAGCGTAGTGAAGCGGCTAAAAATGTGTCTTGATTTATTATATTAGATTATCTGTATCGAATTAGGGTGTTCTAGGTTCGTCGTATATCTCGGGAACCTGTATCGATTGCGTTCGTTTCTATTTTATCTTTCGATCAGAGGATCTTAGTTAAATGAAATGTAGTCCAAAAAACTATCTAAGTACTTACCTATTGAAAGCCGAAGCTATAAAAATGTTTCCTTGAGACGTTGTACCACCCCATGATTCTCGGCATTGCACCACAATGAACGAGGAACCGGTATGAATGGTTCACGATCACACGGCTACATATAATACATCAATTCTGAATCCGATTCACGTGTTTCATGGACGACCACAACGATCGATGACGTAGGCTTTCACCCTCCTCTGTTCCTGGCCACCAACGCCGTCCACATCCTCCGGTGTTGTGTCTTCGACGTTGGTCTGTCACAACCATTCTGCGTGAGCAGAAATGCAGAAATTGGGTGAGACGGAAGCACGTACCCTTCCCCGATCTGCGCCAGCTTCGATCAGAAGTACCGCAGCCTCGGCGTGAGCAGATTCCATGGCCAAATGAAGCGGCGTGTTTCCTGGCAACGAGAGTTTTTACATCGCGTTGCAATGGAGAGTCAAAAGGTTGATTTACCGACGCGATCGCCCGTATTAAGGCGAACCTTCGTGGTGACACCTTCTGGGGGGTGCAAAAGAAGCGAGATGAATCCGGTGGAACCGGTGGTGGCAGCCCGATGACTGGACGGAGCGTATGTGAGCTAAGCAGAATACATCTCGTGATGACTTCACCAACAGGGGAAGTTGGTTGGACTTGTCCTTCGCATTGATCTGATGATCGTCAACTTTAGAGCATAACCATGTGGCACGGTGTACGCACATCTGCGCCTCGTTGAATAAGAAATTTTCCGATCTGGAATATAAAAGATGTGCGTTTATTTGATTGTTGAATGTTTGGGGTCGTCGAGTAAGTAACTTTGCAAGCTCACCTCTATGCGCGATTTGGAGGCCGCGTAATGCCTATCGATAGATCAGACTTCAGTACGAGTAAATTACTCCAGGAATGTATCGCACAATGGGGTGATTCCCTTATCATTCCTCTGATTTACGTTCGCCCCCGCGCCGACAAGCTCTCGTACGACTTCCTCTTGACCAGCGCTTACTGGATGATATCAAGACAAGTTAAATTCCAATTGGGTCAAGACTGATGTGACAACGTACCTGCTATATGCAACGCCACCCAACCGCTACCGTCTACTTTATCAATATCTGCGCCTCGATCGATTAGGTAGCTCGCGATCTCTGTGGCACCGACGGACGCCGCCCAGTGCAGTGGCGTTCGACCGTCCTGTGGCCGTCCGGTTAATCACATGGAGGGATGGGAAAGAAAAGGGCTCACCACATCCACGGTATCAATTATCTTTGGATTCTCATCGACCAGAGCCTGTACCAATGAAAGTTGATCTACGAGCGATGCGGTTAACGTCAAGAGAGAGGGGGTCAATTCAATACAGAGATTGACGAACTGTTTTGGGCCGCCGTGTGAATGGACAGTGCCATCGTGGACAGCTGGACTTTTATATTTGAGTGTGAATGTATTCTTGCCTCTCAATCAATGGAAAGCCGTTCTCGGAGCACTCGTAGTAGTTTAACGAATGACATCTAGCCTGAGTGCGGTCAATTGTGCCACAGTGAAAACCCTAACCTCACATTTGGGTTTGATTATGTCAGCAAAAGTGGTCTCACGGATTTTTAAGTTAAGGAACCCAAACCAATACATTAAAGTACGCTGTAGTGTTCGTGGCCAAGGTTCCGTGCCAATCATGACAGGTAACTCGGAGGTACTCCAAACGTTTTGGAAACACAGCTAGGCAGGTCAACGCGCAATGGAGCCTGAGGAGGCCACAGGCTTCAAGAACTTCTGCAACTCGCCGGAATCTGGATGACACTGCTCACGTACGTTCAACAGTTAGATCTCACTCAGGGTCAGATATGTACAAACCTTCAGAGCATGGCAGGCATGCAGCTTGGTCAGCTTCTTCGCCGTTCAATAGATCGAACAGCATGGTATTTGAATTGGCATGTAATGCAGGTGGTAAAGTCACCGGTCAGCCTGTTGATGGGGTTGGCGAGGGTTCAAACACTCGACGTTAGGCACGGTGGGACGCCGGAAGGAAGGATCATGGAGGTGAACATGTGTTGTCAGCTGATTTGAGTCAAAGGGATGACACTCTCCTTCCAATCTAGAGTTGTATGTGCCACCCGAGTCATTATTCATCAAATTTTTATCTTGTGCGTTTGCACCAGTGTCTCTGTGCGATAGCTACCTGAATAATTGCAAAATTCAAAGCATGTGTACGAAGAGGCTGTTCCTGCATATCCATACAACTTGCACGTTAGCAACTCCCGCGTTGCTACTTAATGCTCAGTCACTCACTACTACCATCTCATCTCCTCGATTCTCGGAATCAGAGGACCCTTGGTTACATTCGAACGCCCACCGGCAGGGAGTGGCATTCGAAGCAACACAACTTCTTGCCATCACGATCAATTTCCCAGATTCCCTAGCTGCGTGGCCCTACCCAGTAAGTTCCGAAACTTAGCGTTTTGCTCAACGTCTTCAATTTCACTGACCTCCCTCTTCCGGAGATATCTAGAACTAGGATTGGTATCGTTTGAAGCCCTGAGTTGAGAGATGTTGGTTAGTATCTCATGGCGAGCTTCTCTCCTCAAATTCAAACTCGAAGGCGGTCTATAACATATAACATGAGCCTCCAAATGTCCTCGCGCTCGAATCGACAATCTCAGGCGAGTCCCAGTCACAATTCATCTTCGGTCCGGCAACTTAAACAAATATATCCCATAGAAAGTGAACCCTTGAGCTACTCAGGTTGCTCTCTATTCCGGCCGGTGTTTGTCCTTTAGATTCCATTGGCCATGGATCTTTGTGATAACCCTAGGTTTAACGCCTCACTTCCCTGCTGGTTACCGTTCTCACGCTACCCTCTTTCCTCCCCGGGCCTCCCGTGGCCCCGGTGGGTTTCATCGGAACGGTGTCGCGCGCAAGGTACGCAATGGAGTCCATCAAATTTCGAGAAGCTCAAATCTAAATGGGAATCGTTGTTTTCTGTTGCGGAAACTTGGCGCTTGGCTCATTATCCTCCACTCCATGTTCCGTACACTGCATATACACCGCTCCATCCCGCAATCCGTAAGTCAATCAGTGTGCCATGTAAACAACATGCCGTGCGAGCAACCGTTTTCATCACCATTGGAGCTTATGGAGTTTCTCCGGACAAGATTCCCTAAAAAAGACTCCGCACCTGTATTCCAATCACCACACCGATACCTGGATGGCGCCCGGTACCCGTATTCTCCAAACGCCAGGCCGTTGGCTTGTCGGGAACCATACCAATGTGAAGAACAAGGGTTCATCAATGGAGGGATTGGTATAAAAAAGTCGTCTTACTTTCCGAAATCCAGTGTCTTCCGGTATCGACTACTCTTCACAAAAGCTCGATCGCAATGTACAACGACTCGTTCAACGAGAATGTAGGAACGAACGGTACTTACCTCGAGAATTAGCTGATTGTAACTTCTTCTAGGACCATTGCGAGCTCATCGCTAATACCTTGTCGCTGAAGGGATACCATTGTAATTGGATCATCAATGGCCAGTCATGCGATGGTCAAGTTTCCGGAAGAGACCTTACAATGCACTTGAAGACTGTTCACCAATCAAACGATAACCCAAGGCTCCAATGCCAGTGGGGTGGCTGCGGGGAGATTCTTGGCAGAGGCTGTATCGTCAGACACGTACAAGAAAAGCATCTCGAGTGGAGATGGCCATGCCCGAGATGTGGTACCACATTTACCCGTCGGGGTGTGATGGACACACATCGCATCAATTGCGTCGGCGCGGCTGCCACTTGAATGATAATTTGTAGGTAATCACTTTGATCATACTCCCTTACGTGATGAGCTGAATCATCGAAATAGGATTTGGTCCCTAGGATATTTTCTTTACCCTTGCAAGTTTCACCGTACTACTTTCAATTTTATACTAGACTAGACTATTAATATCGTAGTGTATATTTAGTAGCTCCTCTAATAGACGTTGTATCAACTTCACCGTACACGTTAGGAATCGCAATTTTGTTGCACTCAGAATCTCGGACTGAGTTTGACTTGTTAGGCGGCTGCCTTCCAAAGACCTTGGCGCCTATACGTAAAATATTTGGGCGCTCAACTGTTTATCTATGAGGTTGATGCCAGATTGATTTGCGATCACTGGCAAGCCAACACAGCATGGCACCGTGGCATTGTGGCAGCACCGTCTCGCATGCGGATTAATAAAGGCGACTGAGGCCTCTCCCGGCATGCTCAGGCTACTACTGCATGTGGCATTTCATCAGTTGATCCGTGCGCAATATTTCTTGATGAGTACTGACTTGCCGAGCGCCTCAGGCTCCTCAATGCACTGATCATGGATCGATCTTAGTGGCGCTGATGGAGTTCGGATATTTGCAGAATCGGAGAATTTACACACCGAGGCGCTTCAAGCGAGCTTCTCTGTGCCAGTGGCAGTTGAAATCCTCGTAGTACTCCTTGGCAAGCACTCCTTCATGTATACTGACTCTAGTGCCTCCATCAGGACCTCCACAAACTGTGCTCCGGGGGCATGTATAGTCAGCCATTGGCTGTATTTCCAGTACGGTTTTCGATATAAAAGTTCTGGACATGAATTTCTGATGAGTCTGGTTCAGTTACTCAGCTTTCAACCCATCCCTCACGTACGTCAATGTATAATGTTGACGAGCCAACACTCTTTTCTTCCTCAACATCTACGGAGCAACCCACTGGCATTTCAGACAATGATCTTTTCCGGGGGTATTCGACGAATGTGAATGGAATTTATCTGTATGTCCCAGTCTTGATGTGGACACAGGTCGAAATGCTGATGACTTTGCCTTTGCGGTCTGGGCAGTCCTTCTGAACAATCTCATAATATCTCTTCCCAACCACTGGCATACCACCTCTCTCACGTCCCTCCTATGCAGCGGTTCATTGTCCCCGTGGGGAATCTGCCGCATGTAGATCTAAATACCCACTCCGTCACCGAAACTGCGGATTTCAGCTTGGATCTCGGTACCGGGCCATGCCAGCCACAAATTGGGTTTAGCTTGCCGCAAGAAAGTCACGTATCCCCCCAACGACCAAACCAATATGAGATATCCTATCCACCGCCTTTTACCTGCCAGCTTCACGATTTCCAACCACCTCCCGCGCCTAGCATTCCGAGTAACCTCCATTCACTGCCTCCTCTGCTCACCCATACTCTTCCAAACACCGTGCATAATAATGGGCAGATGCCATACGCTGTGGGCGAAAGCAGCGACACATTCCAGTCTTCCACGTATATGGATAATAGCCACTCGGCGTTGGACTTCCTCGGCGACTTTGCAAATTATGATTTCCCTACAGACGTATCCGCGGACCTACAATGGTCAACCGCGTTAATGCCTAATGCCGTTCCATCTACCCAATCTATTCCTTATCTGCACACCGAGCCAGCATGTGGGTCGGACCTCAAGGATCAAGGACCTCACTGCAGATGGGCCACCAGCGGCAAACTTTGCGATAGGCCCATCATGCCCGACAGGCGCAACGTTATGGAACATCTGCAGATCTATCACAGGATTAGACCAGGGGAAGAGAAAATACGCCAATCATGTCTCTGGGACGGGTGTAATACGACGTTGAACAAGGAAAGCCTGGCGCGGCACGTCTTGACGGTCCATCTCAAGGATAGGGTACAAGTGCGTTGCACCAAGTGTGGGCTGCGCTTTGCTCGAGATGACTCCTTGAAGAGACACTTAAAGGGAGGTCAGCATAATATGCCTCCCGAGCAGAGCGCGAGGAGAGTGTCGTTACGAAATAACTCTGGTTCTCAACGAATGTAAAGCAGAAGATGGTACTGGAACCGCTGCAAATAATGCCTGTCATGATTACTTTTCTTATAATTTCTACCGTCATCACCATTTTTGTGAAGAACATTGTACAAATACGCGGATGCATTGTAATATAGGCTAGCTAGCACAAACAAATCAATAGTAGTGCTTTCATTGGAAAAAGGTGTCACCATTATCCTACCTCTCACGTTTTCTGCGGTATGGGGTTACGCAAATGTACTCTCATCGGAGTTCGCCTAGTAAATGTGGATGATTCGTTGCACCTGCCGCTCGTTCCCAGATATGCTAGACGACGTAAGCATACTGATCAGAACTGTCAGATGAAATTCCTGTTTCTAAGATAGCACTGCTCATCCATCACGGGTCATTTCCTGCTTGGAAACGGTAGTGCCAGGCTTATCAGGGCTTGGATTGAGCTCTTAAAGATCCGTGGAAAGGATACACGGGTCCCAAGAATGCGCCGGGCACAAAATAGGATGATCAGAGGACAGTATGCTCCAGGACCAACACTCACCTTCACATGATCAGGAGAAGAACCTACGAAGGGAAAGTGATATCTCTAGACTGTCTAGACAAGCTGAAAGGAACTGAAGAAACTGAAGATGTTACCTCTCCCGCAGAGCGATACAGAATATCGCGTCAATTGAAACCTGCTATGTACCCACAACAAGCATTAGCTATTGATAAAATTCAGATGAGAGGATGCATATAGCAAGATCATCATAGATGTAGATGTAGAGTTTGTCCAATGGAGAAGACATCCAAGAACAAGAGAGATACAGCACTAGAAGAGGGGAGTTTTGGGAGTAGTGTATCAGTAGCTAAAGTATCATGCATCACGGCTCACAAACACACGAACCACGGGACAGGAAGTGGAATGGGTGGATGGGCAGACCAATCCATTACCTTTCACCCAAGTGGTGCACGATAACCGTATCACGCTGAGACTCCGTCCATAAAAGCTTACCGGGCAACATTCTGACGGTGATGAGATCAAGTGATTTCGGCTCAGTGGGATGAAAGCTACCTGAAGCGTGACGTTCTTGCCAGTTGCGATTTTTCTTTCGGGTTTCGGAGAAAACTATTCCGGCGCGGCTCAGTGCACAGTAATAGATGGTGAAGCGGATGCCAATCCAGATTTTCCTGTTGGGAGGGAAAGAATCCCAGAAAGTGTTCAAACGTTCAAGTTCCGTCTCGAGAAGGTTATGGCAAGTTCCGGACATCCGCTGCGCCGCAAGGGAAATCTCCGTCGTCCGGGTCCACATAGCATGTGGTGACCTGCGGAATTCTACAAAGTAGCTAGCGAGAAGCATAAGTCAGAACGCAGGATGATGAAATTTGAAAGTTCAAACGTTCAGTCTGAACACTGTCAATTGAAGCGGAATAAGGCTTTGTCACCGGTTGTGATACTAACCCTAACCCTAAGCCACATGTACGGACCTTCGTGACGCTCGTCGACGTCGACATCCACAGCGGTCTTGATATCGTGAATGCCGTCTGTCAAAGAACAGTCCTCTTCTGAAGCCCCCGAAAAAAATGTTCCTCATGCATTGTTACCATTCCTACGTTCACAATCTCAAAACACGTTGACTCGCCTTTATCAACGTCCATCATCATGCCTCTCGATATTTCGGTGGGTTCTTTTACCAGAGCAACTGAAAAAAGAAGTGCTGAAGCCTTGCAAGTCTACTCGGTCCGCTAGAACGTCAGCTCGCAATGAATTTGTTATGGCTAGAAAGCGCGATTCCTATGAATACCATGAGTGCATGGGTTGTACCTGAGGGAAGAAAGTTGGTGCCAACCCGTTTTCAGGCAAAGAGATTCTCAAGATTCGTGGCTATGTCATTGCAGACTTTACGATGATGCTTTGGCAGAGATGGCTGGATTGCATATCGCTCAAAATTCACCAGCAAAAATCGCGCTCAATCCGACCTTTAAGTCGAGCTTGAGGCAGGCCATAACGGGAGGGTGAGCTCACCAAACATCGCAACTTCATCTACTGAAAAGCGGGATTTAGGGGTACCACTGGCAGTTTCGGTTCACCCGCAGATAATAATGACAAGAGACAACCCGCTGCTGTTGACGCTCTCGATGCTTACGCCTTGGAAAGGTGGGAAGTGAGTGTCCAGAGTCGCATTTCGGCACGACATATACATTCAATGTCATTTATTCAGACCATTCTTCACTATATGGTGTCATCTGGCCAAGGCCAACTCCCAGCGAAGCCCTCGCAAGGCGTCTTGTATCTGCTCCAGCGTAGTGAATTAATGAAGAGCGTTCAGTGAGCAATCGCTACCCTCCTCCAAAAGACGGTAACCAGAGCCTGAGCTTTCTCAGTGGTTCTCCTCTTCTGATCACCTCTTCCGGATTCCAATTTCTTCTCCACTCACCACATGATCAATTATGGAGCCTCTTACTACAGTACTTGCACATGGCAGAGGTATGTGCGATTGGATACAAATATCTTCTTCCGACCGCACATGTACCACGTTAGGAAAGGCAAATGGACCTTGTGGAAGTCCTCAGCTTTCTCTTCATGCTTTCGACGATGGAACTCGGACGCGTAAGTAATCCCGCCTTGGTTGCTGAGTACCATTAACGCTAACGGGTAACATTTTCCCCCTAGGAATATACAACAGACCCGCTGAGTGAAACACAAAAGGCAATGCTAGAAGACCTTCGAGATTACGGCCTCGTCTGGCAAAGAAAGGTCGGGATATTCATTATTGTTTGCGACCCTGCCTCACCCGACGGCAGGCATCATCGAAGCGTTTCAGCCCCACTCGTTTGGCTACCACTCTGACATCTCTCTCACCCCCGTTACCTACTTCGAGCACTTCGGGAACCACTCATGCAAGCTCTGGGACCTCCGTCGCGCTAACTACGGGGGCAGGACAGCAAGGTTTTATCGTCTTAGAGACGAACTATAGGATATATGCATACACCGGTAAAAGGTTTATCGTGGATTCCTCTGATTGCGCTTACATGACGGCCATCAGACAATCCACTCGAAATTGCGGTTCTGAACCTGTTTGTTACCATGAAGTACCGTTTTCCGAACCTGGTGGTTGGCATGCTCACTCGTGAAAGTGTGCGAAAAGCGTTGAGCAACGGTATCTCCGCAGAACAGGCACGTCAGCAATCATTTCAGGGAACCAACTTGCTCAGCGACTGCGGCATCTAGATCATCAGTTATCTAACGACACACGCTCACCCACAAATGCGGAAGAATGTAACATTCTCTCTAACTGCGTTGCCGTTGAAAGCACCTCGCTGATGTACGTCATACACAGAACCCGCTCCTCCCTGTCACGGTGCAAGACCAGATTCGGCTATGGGAACTGGAGAGAAACCGTCTTAAATCTGCGGAAGGTCCGTTGGGCCGCACGCGCGTACCCACAACCTTATGATCATGGCGATGGATTCTGAATCTTTTTTCTTCGCATGCGCAGGTTTTCTCTATAAGGACTTCGCTTCGCAAGCCGATTATGAATACGTACTTGCGTACGCTAAGCAGTTAGGGGTTGTCCTGTGGGAGAATGCCGCGAAGCGGGCTTTCTTCGGAACCCTCGAGGGCCACGCAAATATTAGGGGATTCATTGAACGGCGGACTGGTGGTGGCGGTGGTTAACCACATCGGAAGCCGACCTGCGCGTCAAATGAAGACCCTCGTTCTTCTAGGCGGTATGTAGTCAATCGAATTATGGTTCCCGCCGGATACACACGGCATAACCTGTGCACAGTACAACCGATCGAAAAACTACACGGTCATGATCAGCGAACTCCTTCAAAGCAACTCCACACGCGTACCCGACCACCCGAGGCTTGGGATGACCTCAAGTTTGCATCCTAAGCGTTTATATTCGGAAGAAACCGCAGCCGAAGAACCCATTAAGGTAGGGACAGAATGATGGAAGCCTCCAATGGTCCAGACTATGTTTCATATTAGCTACTGTAGGGCCATTATCAAAGCACTGCGGCGATAATCCAACATACAACAAAGATACGTGCACACCAAACCGTAAATGCCCATGTCATGCGAACACACTAGATGTCGTGTTTACTTCATCTTCCTGGCAAAGAACGAAACCACCCTCGAAACCGACCGCATGCTCGTTCGTTGCGGTGTCACGCCAGCGGCCAACAAGGCTGCGCTCGTGAACGTAACCTTTGAATATCCAACGGCCAGTGTTGTGATATGGATTGTTCATCTGATCCGTGATGAGGGCTTGGGAACGGAAATTTGAGCAAACGGGTTACGTACGGGGATCCGAAGGAAGACGACTAGACCGTCCCATGGCCGAATTCTCCCAATATACGAGTAATAACCCCAAGCCTCTCCTTGTCTTTCACACGTCTGAACGGGAGGGTTTGATGTCCGAGCGGAGAGCAAACAAATAGGAAACAGACTCACCTCGCCGGTGATGATGATGTCCTGTATGCCGCTCGGCAATTCCTCGACGAAGTCTTCGTATTCATCCACCTCTTCCGCATCTTCCTGGATCTCGGAGTCCGAAGATTCTTGGCGACGCCACTCACGGTCTAACCCATTGGACAAGCATTTATATGCTCCGGTGGAGTAAGGGCAGTCGCGTCTAGGGTGATACGTCTCATACCACGTGTTCTTGCCCGTACTAGGATCGAAAGTTTCTAGTCCGTCCTGAGAAGTTACCCGGAGATAAATCAGTGGAGTATCGGATTAGTCTGCAATGAAGCTTCCTTACAGCACGGCGGGTAAACTCTAGATCCTGGGGGAGCCAGGCATTAAAAACATCTTCGCCAAGCCCGTAACGGCCAGGTGGAGCAACAAGAGGCTCGCTGAACGATAAACAATGATGCTCCTCGAACGTGCACGAAAACCTCTCCTGGATTAATGGCACACTAGAGGCCGGGATGCGAGGATCCATGGCTGCGCTAAGATGCGCAAACAGATCGGGGACCTACATCATTTGTCAGATGAACGTCGGGGCGGAAATCAAAACATGAGGTTGAACCCACAAAGATCCGCCCGGACCAGTTACCACTCATCGTGCCCACAGAATAAACGATACCTTTCAGGGGTCGGTCCACAGCTGAAGGCGTATGGCATGCAACCAAGCGAAACCAGTCCTTGTCAAGCTGTTCACTGGCGAAGGTCTGGTTATGCTGGAAGAAACGAGTCCGAGTGCGCCAGTAGAATTCTCTGATATCCTCTTGCGTCTGGGAAGGAGCTCCGATATCTAAGGCATTTGCCTCCTCCCGCGTCGCTGGGTGAAGAGCGATGTTCGGTGGAAGTGGAGCGGTATCCTGCCAAGCTTCTTGCCGCACGGTGAAGTTCATGAGAGCGGCGGAGGTAAGCGGAGGTACTGCGAGCTTCAGCTTGTGACCAAGATAGTGGATTTGAGTCACGAGCGGGGGAGGACCAGAGAAGCCTTCGTTCTCGTTGTGCTCTTCACATAGTGGAAGATAGAAATAAGAATCGGGAGCAAAAACAGACGGATACTAAAGTTTAGACTTTAGCACCCACATGAAAGCAAGCACCGCTGTACATTACCTGATAGCCGCGAACTATAAAGGGGAGAATTGTATTCGTAATGGCAGTACGTACTGCTGCGGCTTCAGAAGTGACCCTCTCTGGATACCCCTCAGAATAAACAAAAGGAGACGACGAAGAAGGCTTGCCTTTGCTTCCCGTCATCCAAAGAAGCCATACGGCCAAAGATATCCCCTCTGGATCTGGTGCGCATGAGGGATTTGTTGGCGACGAGGGACTCCTTAGAGCTACCACACCAAGTACCCAGTCAGGTAGATTTGCCCAGTCGGAGAGTTGGCTCTGATTGCGACCATCATTCTCAAGCAGCATCAGATACGTCTTCCACATGGCTTCCCTGTCGAGGCGCAGGGATGGGTTACCACGCTTTATGTGTTGCAGTGCGAGGAAGCGACCACGAAGTTCTCGGGCTAAGCAAGGGGCGGATGTCCACCTAGGCGACAGTCGACGCTCGATGGCTGCACAATCAAACTTGTGACGAAAGATGCGCGCGTACAGTCCGTTGTTGTTCGCCATCGATAGACGGCTGTACAGCGAACGGCACGTGAGCAAGAGCGAGAGGAGGTTGACTGGAGGGCCTAGGAATGGGTCGACGGCGACATGGAAAGCAATGTCCTCGAGAATGGAGGGGTAACGATTAGCAAGTCTTTGCATGAAGGAGGGGCATGTCATCGTGTGCGCAGTGTGCAACAGGGGACAATGGTGAAGGGGGGGTGACGGGGAAAGGACGGCAAGGGGAGGACTTATTTAAATTGTGCTTGAAACTAGATCAGAACGAATATGGGTTTGATGATAATCTACATACAACGTTGATCGCCGCGAGCTTCTCATCTTTTCCCGTCAATTGGAGGGCCGCGTCTGAATGACCGAATCATTACGAGAAAGCGGGCGTGGAGCAGTCCCTGAAACGAGGTCAACATGAAGCACTTCCGAGACCGTGGTATGTAGGCACGTACGTTTGTGAGCCACTTGAACGGACTTGTGCCGCATACAAGGGTAAGCTAACCTTTTCTGTTTCGCGTCAGAAACAGACTCGCGAACAACCGCCGCAGTATAGTATAAGAGACCGGCCAGCGGGATGGGCCAGAAGAAGGAAGGTGCCGAGAATATCATAAGGTCCCGCGGTCAAGCTCCGAGTCGGTTATACACCAGTTGTAGTTGTAGAACCTTATATGTGGTTGACGGCGTCGCATCGGAGGCTGTCGGGGACGCTGTATGACTCACATGTGCTTTCGTGGGACGTCGCAGTGCTCATCTCAGTTCAACTTGCGACGGGCAGACACGATCACCTTCCAAGCCACAGCGCTGAATTTACGTCACCCTCCGCCAACTCAGTGCCCGCTGTGCATAGCACTCCACTGATCGCAATCAGGTCCCGAACCCACAGGAAAAAAATAATCCGTTATGCTCTGGGCGCTGAAGCCGCGCCAACGCACCTTCATATCCGCGCAAGCTATACATGCCGCGGACTGTCGTGTCTGTCCATCATTTCATGTTCGCCACAGGCACCGGGGAATACATTTCGTTTCTGGCGTTTCCATTGGAACCGTAGTCATGTGCTCGGACCAGGGAAGCCTCCTTTCATAAGTATAGCAAGGTCGGGGCACTTGGGCCTTGGCTCAACACAGGCCACTCGCCATCCTTATCATTGGGTGGTAGGCGACTGCATGAGCGACACGTGAAGGTGAGTCTGTTTAAGATTCATGCGCGCATACATAACGGCCACCCCATAAGTGTGCCTTGCTGTAAAATGATGATGTAACGCGCTCGCCGAATCCCCACTGCCCCTTCCAATTGGGTGATTGCGACAATGGATCTGTCAAGGCTGATTTGGGTAATACTGTATAGGTACGTATGTTGTGGAGCGATGGAGCGCGGGTTGTGTTCTCTTCGATCCACCTGCCGTTGCAAAGTTTGGTGGAAAAGTCGCCCTTTACCGATAGGCTAAACTTTACTAAGTGACATGATCTACAAGTATTCGTCAACTTAGGGGGAGCCTTAACATATATGGGCTCAACGTGGAATGAGCGCTTTGCGTCGGCACTACTGGTCCCGAACAAAGATCTGTTCCTGTTCCCGTTTCAACGTGAGTTGCGAGCACTTATCTCTGAAGTCTTGGTTCATACCTAACCCCTGAAAAGTCAGTGACCTTTGAGAACACATGATAATCAGATGAGTCGATGTCGGCAGTGCGTGGGACTCCGGCTCGGCTGTTGACAGGCTTGGTGGTGTAGCGCCAAGCTTGGAAGCCTTGGATCATATGACATTACGGTGACTGAACCGGAAGGGTAGGCATGCCATGGGTAAGCCGCATCTCCGTCTATACGAGATCGCGGAGGCGAGTGGCGTTCTATCGCAATCAAGCAATGTTCCAGAATGGAAGAAGGTCCCGACCTGGTAGGCATGTTCACACTGCTCCATGTTTTCTATCAGGGGACAGGATTTGAGTGCAGACATAGTCCTCATAACTTCCTGACACTCCACTTTCCCGTTCTTCTCGTATGATCGGAATCCCAACGCGCAGCACGGGGGGAGCCGTGGACAGCATTCAAGTCAATAAATCTAACCCCATCTCGCAGCGACTGTCCCTTCGAAGCGTTCCGTTCACGTACCAACATACTCGATCACGTCACAGACAAGGCGCAAGAGAACCATCCGCTTCCTTGAGCGTAATCGGGCATGGTGGCCCCGCTGCTAATCGAGTGCCCCGTTAGTAAAATCTCAACAGAAATCGCACTAGATCCCCGTCCTAACCTAAATCAGCAGTTTCCCGTTAGCGCATGCTGCGGAAAAGCTCCCACTGATCGCAAATTTGACACACTAGTTCATTTTCATTTTCCCGCACAGCGGTAGCTCCGTGCAGAACGTTATTGCCACTCTCTTGTCCATTACATGTTTCCGAGTCAGAGAGGCAACGGATCGCCTGCGGGGCAGTGATTCAGGCATGCTACGCGTGACATGATTGCTTCGAATTCTGAGCGGGCCTTCTCTAAGAATCTCTGACCTAACGCCTTTCCCAGTGGGGTTTTGGGAGACGGGAGACGCAAGACTGTGCTGATTGTTATTGAACAGAAGATGCTGGCATATATAACATACATTGATACAACCAACTTGAATTTATCACCATTGGCTCTAAGCCCAGTTGGCTTGATTGGGACATACCACAGCGCTGGCCGAATTTCCATATATTCCGTCATCCCGTCCCGTGTCCCGATCAGAATTAAGAACTCAATAGCTTGCGGAAATGGGCGAAGAAATAACGTTACAGACATAACCTTGCAGAGAGTGACCACGACGAGATTACGAGGACTGTGCGGCCATCCAATCAACGCCCGTGATCTTCGCCTATCATCGCGCCACCAACAAACTTCGATGCATACATTTCTCCGTATGACAGTTCTGACAAACATTGCCGTCTGCCGGGAGGCCACCGGTTTGCACGCAACTTCACCCTGACCCGTTTGTATTCAATTCAACAAAGGGTCGTACTTGCGCACTCTCTGAAACGAACTCTCCGCATGAAATGATTTACTACAGGGCCAAGAATTATGAATGTGAAACGTGAAATTTTGGGGTTCGCCGAGTTGAGTTCAAATAGACACAAGGTTAAGTTCACTGATTGACGGCAAGGTAACTGTTAGGTCGTATCAGTGGCCATGCTACTGATCGCGGGTCTCCCCAAACCCTATCATAGGGCAGTCCGTTGGATCTTAGTCAGTCACCAGTGCTGGAATCGTTTCGATCAGACAATTTTGCAAGAAAAAAAAAGGCCAATCTCGACCAACCTTCATCCAGCGAATCCAAGTGTCCGACATCCTCTTGCTGCAACTCAAAGTCGAGTATCTGCGTGTTTGAGATGATCCGTTTCTTCTGTGATGATTTGGGCGAGGGGACCTATCCCTGCACATCCGTGTAAATTACGGCCGAGGCAGCATGCCCAGCTCTTACCTTTTGCAGTGAATATCGCAACAGAATCTGAGCGGGATCTCTGGTATATTTTTGGGCAAGCGTCGCTAGGGTGGGATACGGTCAAACCGCATAGCCTCGACCAGCGGCGCCCAATGGTGCCCCCAACAGAATGCCCCGTCTCCTGCAATAATTTACGATGTCCGTCCGCGTCATGAACGGATGTAGATCGACCTGCGTATTTCGCCAGTGCGATGAACGGGGGTCTATGAATCCAGTTTCAGGTATGTAGAAGACACACCTGATTCACCGCCGGGTCAGGCAAACCTTGTGTCGGGGGTCGCACGCCGAAGTTGCTTATCCCGATGCTCTTCAGCTTACCCCCCTTCTGGGCCTCTACGATGACTTCCCAGCTCTCCCGACGCAACTGCGATCCCGCGAGAGAGCCATGGACGAGGTATTAATACAACACAGGCCGCACTCTTTGAGAGACTTGTCGATCGCCCTGCGCGCGTGAGCTTCCCTTCGTTCGTCTTCAGCTTGGAGGTTAGAAGCCGACCGTGGCCGACGGTGGAAACACTGAGAAGGGCGGGCACGAAAGAACTGGACCACGCTCTATAGGGCGACTACGACGTACGGGTACAAGGGACTGCCTATCGACAAGACATGTAATTGGTATCATGCCAGTGGAGGTGTAGGTCGGACGGCTGGAACCGTTGTCCTTGATGAGCTCGCGGATGGCCTTGCTCGTTCTGGTATCAATCTGCTGAATCCTGCAAAAGCGCTGACATTGTGATTTGAGCGTTGGAGAGGACTCTTAGACTATACAACACAATGTGTCGGCACCTGCCTGGCGTGACAGCTGGACGATCCATCAAATTCAATGGCTCCACTGCCGAAGCGCTGACGACCACGTTGGCCTCGAATGCCCACCGCACCGCCTTGTGAGTCTCGTCGTTTGTCAACTGCCAAGTACCTGTAGTCATGTTTCAAGACAGCATCTTTCGCTCCCTGGCTCCCATTTACATACCCATTCAGCTTGAGATGTTCCATCGAGTCAATCGATGGTATACCTTAGAGCTTGAGTTTGTACTTTGATTGCAACATCAACGCCTCATCGAGGCAACTTTGATCTCGCCGAACTGATTATCCGAGGCGTTCAAGCGGAGTACACCCTGCGCTAAGTTTTTTATCAACACATGCCATCGTTCTCACATGCAGAAACAAGACACTACACAGGATATCATGGGCGCCGTGCACGATGTTCACTCTGTCAGATTCCCGTTCATTAATGAGAGAAAGAAACTGTATTATTATCCAACGCCATCGAAATTGTACAACTGCGCAACTAACATCTGTGGGTGTTGATTAATCGATCAGCGACAATTCAGTAACAGATTGCTCGCTGCGCCAATATGGATCAGACATCCAAAGGAAGGTCCTCCGTAACTCCCATCGCGCCGACCCCCGCTTCCCGCTCAGCGCACCACAAGGCGGCCCACACTCGGCACATGCTTTTGGGTTCACACGGCTCGAGGGGGATTATAAGCGTTCCGCACTGGGGGAGTACTCCAACTGGAGGGCGCTCGAGTGGAAACTGCGAATAAACGGAATATTTCATCATACAAAGTGGCGCAGCGAGAAAACGTACAATGGAAACAAAGACCCACCGATTCAGAGTATGCGTCAACCAGCAGGCCAGTAGTCATGAAGCATTCATTACCTGAGTTGATAAAGAATTAGCCATGAATTTTTCAAAGACAAAACGATAATAGAAGGTCAGACAAAATGGCACTGGCAAGTGCACTGGCTCCGAAGAGCGATGTTCGTTGCGAACGAACTGCTCTGTTCCTCGGCATGGTCGTGTAGGACGGGGAAGAGAATAAAGTCATCCGAAAGAAAAGGAAGTGAACCGAAGGAAATGAGAACTTACATTTTGTGAACTCGGGATGAAGAAGAAAAGTTTTAGGTGGACGAGCAAAATTTATAGGTCACGGGGTGTGTGGCCGAGTTTGGTAGTGGTCTGTGCGCACATGATTACGTAACATCATTTATAAGCTTTTCGTCAATGCCTTGCGTGGTGGACTCCAACGTCGACGACGAGCTCTTTTTTTTTCGATATATGATGTCTGTCGTGGACCCTCGGATACACATTCCAGTCCGTCGAGAACACCGTCTTTCTCAGTCTCCGGATATCATCGATGTCGATGCTTTCGAAGCGGATGACATCGTCTACGTCGGCTCAGCGCGTCCCAGCCAAAGGCGGCGTGTCGCAGAGGATGGCAGAGCCGTTCCAGTGAACAGGGATGTCATCCATGTCACCGACAGTCAGGATGACGACGAAATTCAATTCCTTGGCCACAACCCGGCCCGTCCGCGGCCGCCTCATGGTAGGATCCATCTTTTGTCTGTAGCACCCCGGTTGACATGCGCAAAAGTCAGAAGAGAGCGACTATTCTCTCCTCCACCCCCTCCGCAAGTCGATAGCATACCGCCGGTGCCGCGGATCCCTCAAAGATTCCTGGCATCGCGTCGACATCCATCACCATCACCTGGACCTATCATCCCCAACGAGGATCCTTTCCCATTCGAGGCTGGTTTACAACCCCCTGCGGAACAACCAGCACTTGCTGCCGCTCCATCTCATCACGTCCCAAATATGGGCTTCGGTGGCGCGATCATAGCTGGCGTACGTCACGCCATCGGCCCTCGCAACACATCCCATCGAGTCCAACGCCGTAATAGCTGGGGTGTCTCTGGTTCATTCGTCCTGCGGTGGAATTCTAGGGACATCGAAGGCGAAGAAGAAGAATTCTTGGACGGGCTGGGCGACATGGGGTTCTGGGGCGACGACGACAACCCATTTGGCGCTCGTAGGGTCAGAACTCAAATAGAGCGAGTATTCAAACAACGTGATCGCGACAACCAGGTCGAACCCGATTATAGACCGGAATACACCCATCCGGACCGACCACAGCCTGGTTCCACTCACGATTTCTCTTCCTCATCGTCACCCTCCGTCGCCGACGAGGACGCCAGTTCTCCATCGCGTAAGGCCAGCAGTAGCGGGAGTCGGCTATGCGATGTTTCCCTTGTATGCGCTTCTTGTCGTGACCCTCTTATCCTTGGAGCGTCTGACGTCGGTGAGGACCGTGCCAAACGGAAGTTGTGGGGCTTGCGCTGCGGCCATCTCCTTGATGGAAAATGCATTGAAAAGCTGATGGGCCCTGCTCCACCGACTCTTGATGCAGCCGGATTAAGCAGCATGAAGGCGGACACAGCGTCGGTGGATTACCTTTCGTTCAGTGGCTCTGGCTCTTCAATGTGGACACGGCTACGCTCGCGTCATGGGATGCCAGGGTCATCTACTTCGTCTTCCCACCCAGTGCCAGCCACACCCTCAAGTGGGCGCCGCAGTACTCGCGCCAGAGGTCAGGCAACTCACCGGGGTAATCGCAAGGGCAAAGAGAAGATGAAGGCTCCTGTCATAGAAGATGAGCACGAATGGATGTGCCCCGTCAGTGGGTGTGGTCACGTCCATCTCAGCCTGCTGATGGACGGACGATGGACGATGGACGAGAAGAGGGGTGCCATTGCAGTTTTCGTATGATTCGTGGCGAGCTTTATGAACTTTTACGTGTCTTGACCCTTAGATGCGCATATCCTTCCCAATGCTGTAGTTTTACATGGCACTGCGTTTTCTATAGCATAACATATCACACCTCTTGTAGCGACCAGCAGTGTTTTTTTTGAAGTAATTATCTGTCCCCGGTGGGTCGCACCGCCAGTCCGTGTGAAGTGCACATTACGGGTTCTCACCCATAGTAAAGCCCGAGGAGGATGGACCTGCTCAGTCCGCGTGTTCGAAGGTTCGATTTTGCAACGTGTCTGGTGTATTTACACGCCGGTTTCTAGTATTCTCTTTCCTGGCCACGACGACTGTCTTGACCCGCAGAGCACGCGCACTACGCGTGCTGGAAACGGACAGCTGGATATCAGTGACTGTATATCGCGTGCCTTGTGATCGATATGTCTGTGCTCATTTTTGATTGCTCCATATCCATTTATCGCCTTGGTCGCGTTTTGGCAGGATCTGGCCCTTCCCTCGTGCCCAATACTCCGCTTTTTATTCTGGCTGGCCTGGAATCCTTGCGTTCTCGTTCCCTTTGTCCCGCTGAACTGCCGTATCCATGTCAACTGTGGGTCATTGTGCCAACAACGGTCAAGATGCCTCTGTTGCCCCGCGGCGATACATGCAGAGACAATGGAAGAGAAATAAGCCTGTAGGTCCCTATCCCCTCTTGTTCTTTATCGGTCAATGGGGCGAATCAATCTGACGAGGTTGCGCTGGCCTAGCACCTGACTCCGTCGGATTCGCTCCCTACGCTCCGTCTCTGTCCAAATCGCCCGTTGTTCCTATGTGCCCAATGTGGTTTTGCAAATGCGTGGATCCCCCTTTGCCTGTGGTGCGAATGGACGTCAGTGGAGGCGACGAAACAGTTCGAGGCGAACCTGCCTCGGCCGCGCCGGCTGAGTGCACCGTCCAGGGCAATCCCAGCGGTGAACAAGGCCAAACAGCGCCCACGGAGAAAAACGACTGCAAACTGTGGGGCTTCAAGCGCCCCTTCTCACGCGCCGCCGCCAACATTGTCGTCGAATCACCCTGCCAAGGGCGTGCCTGGCATTACGACACTCCAGGAAGCCTTTCACCGTGATGTTGATGTGTGTCAAGACGACCGCCTTGAGGACCCACGCAACGTTGGGGGTGACATGGTTCAATCTCTCCCCGTCGCATCTACGAGCTCCCTCGACGTTCAGAAGGAAACGGTCAACGATGGTGGCGTGCGTCGAGTCATCACAGCAACCTCGATAACGGTACTTATATCCTGCTTCTTCTTAATCCATGACTCCGTCCCAGAACGGCAAAAAATGTACTGATCTGCGCTCTTCTCGTGTTGTGTAGCCACCGCTTCCGATTTCTTCCTTTCCGAACGGCGCGCCCGAGCGGGGAATGGATTCGTTCAAGCGCAATTCCGAGGATCAGGAGCTAAGGAGAAACTCGAGACGTCAGTGGAGGAGACTTCCAGCTCTCTGTGGCTACCCCTCGACCAAACGCTTTTTTCGTTCATCGCGTTGCTCGATCTCTGCAGAGCCAGACAGCGCCATTGCCACCCAAGCCATGGACTCTGCGCCTTCCGTGCTGATGGACACATCGGGTACGCCGCGAAGCACTGGCTCACTGGACATATCGGACGGCAGACGAATGCACTCTGTCTCTTCGTCATACTCCTCTCCTAAACGTGGGTTGCGCAGGACGAGAAATATGACGTCGCTGAAGCATGGATCCTCGGTCTCGTATCGTTCTCAGTCTCCGCTACGGGAGAGCATGGATATATATCCAACGTCGGCAATGGAAGCACGACAGTCACATGTGCTGTCGCTGACGCCAAGTTTGCAAGATCACGATTCTCCCCCTGTTCGGTTGGGACATCCGAGTCGGCCGTATTACTCTGCGATTCGCAAGGACATGTCACGTCCAACGAGCCCCGTCTTCTCCATGACCGCTCCTCGTACCCCCTCCCCGATCTCATCGCATGCTGATTACGTGCCACGGGGGACCAAGTCACTCGACTGTGGCGATCGATCGGGGCTCCTGCATGAGCGGGAGTTGCGTCCCATGTCGATGGTCTTGCCTGGACAGGCGACGCCACCGAAGCCGGGCTCTGGATTTTCGGTGAGCGGAGAAATGGAGCTGCGAATAAACCTGGCGCGGTGGCGACGGGAGAATGCGCCAGACGAGCCGGGTGGGTATCACTTTCAAGAGACGAGCCCGTCTCGGACGAGGGTGAACGTGAAGAAGAGGGTGAAACAGCTCGGCAAAGGTTTGAGGGAGCTGATGCTTGGAAGATCCTGATTTGTTGCTGCGGAGCGGTACTGAGCTGGAACGTTTGGGACAGGTTGAACGGTGTCAGCGGCGATCACATGTTGATATACCCCCCCATGCAACACGTTCGTTTTTTTTTATGTCGTATGGGCTAGACACTACCAAGGGGCGTGTGATCATATGAGTTTTGGTTTGAATACTAATTAGAGGGTTGTCTCGGCACCGTCGGCGCGCCAGAGCAACTGCGGTCATATTCGACCCTATTCCATAGAAAACTCTATCCTTTCCTCCAACTATCTTCTGTCCTTTCTTGTCAATTTTTTTCGTGCTTCATATATCTTTTTTTTGTTGCTTATGATCGGTCGAAAGATTGTTGACCGAGTAGACGAACTTCTCGATGGACCGCCAACATCGCCAACACCCAGCAGCAACTGTCGATACCCACGACCGCTGCCCCTGCGAATCGACACTGCTCGGCGCCCGAGAGCGGGAATGGTCCTTCATGTATGGTTTTTGACATCCAGCCCGGTGTGCTGACATACGTATAGCCGTTGCTTAGGAGCGTACGAACACGACTTCCATTCCCAACGAAATCATCATCATATCTTCGCCCATGTCTACCCGCCCCCTCTAGTACGTCCATCCCCTGCCCAGACCCGATCCGCACTGAGCGTTGGGTCAGCACACCCAACACCAGCCTCACCTTTGGAGTGCCGAATCCTACTACCTATTATCCAACGCGTGTGGAATCCCCGTGCGGATCTGCCAGCGAGGCCAGTTTTCGCAGTTACCGCTACTCCGTCGCAGAACAAGCCCTTGCGAGTGCACTGAAGAATTCCGAAGAGGAACGTTCTCCCCTCGAACTCCAGATCTCTTCCCTGCAGCAGGCTACCGCAACCCTGAGTGCACGTGCCAGAGAGACACGAGAACGTGCTGTAAAGCTCAAGCTAGCCCTTATGGAGAGAGACGTCGAGCCGGACACCTATAACGCACTCCAACGAGAGCGCTGGATGGTAGAAAAACGGCAGTCGGTGGTGAACGAGGAGATGGAGATCTTGACCCGGCTTCTGACGCGATTGTCGGCGGATCGAGGGCCGGAGGACCAAAGTCGCAGCAAGGCTGAGAATCATGCCTCGTCTCCTGCCCTCTACAACGAGGCAAAACGGAGTGCTAATCTTGCCCGCTTTCTTGATTACTCTCCCACGAGGACTTCATTCGACCTTGATCTTAAGTGTAGGCTTATTCTTGACCAGCCATTCCCACGTCGAATGACAATGAGCGACGTTTCTCCCCTCCGCCTCCGGCCATCGTCCATCACTCCTCCTCTGCGACGTCTCACGACGAAACACGCACGTCCTCCGTCCATGACTGCTGAAGCGTTCAACCCAGTAAAACGCCCTCGCAAACCCCGCCCAGCTAACTCTCCCTCCTCCGACGCGTCCCCGCCCGCGAGAAGTACAGAGAACAGCAGCCCTAAATCGCATTCCGTTACCGACCGCTCGGTTTCCTCGCGTAGTTCTCGCTTAACAAGCGAAGCCCACTCTAACGGTCCCGACGGCCGTTTGTTCGCACGACCTTCCACACCACCATTATCCCTCGCGTCTGAAGGCTCATCATCGCAGGGCATGGATGAAGAGACTAACGTTGGCATGGCCACCATAATCAGCCATGTCACGACCTCCCGCACACGCTCCGAAATTCTCGCGGACTTGGATCAGGATGACGTTCACGTGCCAGATTATGCTGTCAATCTCCTCGGGGAACTTGACCTTATCCACGACAAATTTTCTCTCCCGGATCGGGAGTTCTTCATCAAACCGAGGGAGATGAAACCTATCGAGGTTGCTCCCCCACCGGCATTGGACTTTGCTCGGCCGTCCGAGGAGTCCGAGACGGGCCCGTACACATCATTCGCCCTACCGCCGTTTTCGGTCAAACCGTCATGGTCACATCATTCACTCCACTCCCCATCATTGCCTTCTCCCCACATGCACCGACCCTCTTTACAGCAACTGACGCCGGATTCGTCGTCATTTTCCCGTTCCAGCACCCCCACTACCCCTCGGCCATCACAGAGCTTCAAAGGCCCTCGACCCAGTCACTCGCTCCTTTTCTACATGCGGAAGAGGCCTCGGGATAGTTCTGGAGAATGCAGCCCTGCGTCGTCGTCTGTTGGGATGGAGAGTCTGTCTGGGAGCAGCCCTGTCTTGAGAGGCCCAGTTCCGAAGAAGAGATTTTCGTTTTTTTCGCGAAAGTAGTCTAGACGAACAGGCGCCTCCATTTTTATGGACACATTATTTTTACTACGTCGTATCCATGACACACCTTCGACGATTTCAGTACTCCTAATATCTAGCACGAATCTATTGCAGCATATGCCGATCGTATACACCTACACCTGTCTCTGACGTATCTTTACCGCCTAATGGAAGAGGATGCAGAGCCATAAAAAATATGAACCCGACCCGGATTGAACGGATGACCTTATGGAATTCCCAAACTGGAATCATACGCGCTACCACTGCGCCACGGGTTCTTCTCTCCAACTGCAGTTGGAAGTCGCTTATATATCAGAAGCCAGTAGCCAGTCTCCCGTAGGCAAAGTAGGCAAAGGTAGGAAGACAAGTCATTCCTACTATTCCACGCCGTCACAGAAGTATTGAGGAGTTCCCTAGCATGACTGAGGTCAGAAGAAAACAAACAGCGCGGAAGACCACTGGGAACCATGCAAAGTTCAGTGAGTTTCATTTCCCTGGACACGCTCTCGCCATCGTTGACAGTCAACGATCGTCACCACCCTCCATGGTTGCATGAGCAGATGCTCGGATGCAGGCTTCAACGACATTCAACGACCCATTCTTTAGGTCTAGACACGTTCAAATCCGACAGAGAAATTCTGGTGAGTCCTGCATCGAATGACCGCCTCGTCCGACTCATTAAATATTGATGGCACACAGTTCGTTCCTCAACTATAAACGATGTGCGCGTGACCAGGTCGATGCCCAAGTCCATTCTCAAACGCCCGTCGTCGAACGGTGCTGCTGCAACCGCGTCCCCGCCAGGTATGCCACGTCGCCCTCTCATCGTCGATCGTTGAATTCCTAGGATCCAAGCGATCCAGCTCCGGTTCCCTCAACGTCTACGAGCCCCTCGCCCAGCAGTGCCGATGTTCCCTTGTCATTCGCGTTCTCAGCGAGTAGTCCAGGCCCGGACCCCGCCGCCTCCACGTGGAAACCCTTGATCAGGCGACGACCGGCAGTTGGCGTCCTCGACGTGAGTAGTACCGTGACGAACCGACCTGACGCGTACTAAAATCGGTGACTATCAATCAATATTCACCCTCCCCCGCTTTCTAGAAGCCCATCTCGGTCTGCACTCGGTTTGCGACGTGGTTGGATAATCAGAGCTGCGTACGCGACGACGCACTCCTTCGTGCCATCAAACGCGACGGCGACCACTTCCTCCGCCTGGCTAAAGCGACCGTCATGTTCGACGATGCGGTACGCGGTCACGTGCCTCCCGCTAGCGTGAACGGCGCTGCGCCCCGTCCACTGGGCGAACACGCGCGGATGCTGCGCGCATTTTCTCAGCTCTTGCAGTTCAAGATCTCCCAGGACAGCCTGAGCGAGGAGTTGGAGACGGCCGTCCTGCGGGACGGGGAACCCTTGTTGCGATTTGCGCTGTCTTGCTTGGATTTCGATCAGGTGATTCGAGGTTCCGAGTCAGGCGGGGGCGTATGTTGAGTTAGTCGATGAGTTTTTTTGCATCCAACGTTTACCGCGCTGGCTCCTCACATACCCTATTTACGCATTTTAATGTTGCAGATCTACTATTCGGAAACATGTATTCACTTGGTACAAACTAGTCCAAGTTCAGTCATGTTTAGATTTTGTTGCCGTGTGCCCTCAATGCATCCTGCTTCACTTAAAGGTATCGGGTGCCTTCGACAATCTATTGACCCCTTGCGCTCTCTCCAGTTCGTTGTCTATAGTCAGATTCATGTCTTTCTCTGTGAAGAGTTGCCCTCGGGGCGTGACCAAAGTCCGACGCCACGGTATGCATCATTATCCACATCCCGTGAGATCACAAACTATGATAAATCCGCGTCAGGTCGGGTTCCCGATGGATGTGCAGCTGGAAGACCACGGAGCACCTGATCTGCCGGAATAGGAAGATCAGATGGAGTTCCGACTTCATATTGGGAATGTCGGCGATGCGTCAATCCTGGGTCAACGTAGACGCTTTTCCAACCGGTCACAAAGCGCACGGGCTTCCCGCGCTGACCCCGAGCAGAGGATGGCAAAACATTTCAAACTCGTTTGCAACACAGGGTGACGTCAAGGGAGCAGCAGTAAATTTGCACATGCAGTGCCTAGTCAGGCGTACGTTGGTGCGCATCATTTATCTTATCGATCGTCTTCCTCCTACCTCCATTTTTCTGGGCGATGATGTCGCTTTTTCAGAGACGCCGTGCCACTTTGAGGGTTACGTTGGATCTTGTACCTCGAATCGCTGGCTATAACTCCACCTTGGAGAAAACCGATGGATCCGAACGCCGTGCGGCATCATTGCATCCGACATGGGCCCATCAGCGTTAATCTGCGCTGGGCTGAATTTGCGCCGAGTCCAGTCCCTTTGAAACCAGGGTTATCGCGTGTTGATGGAAAGGACCGAACTGGCTCTCAATGTCGAGCTCTCCGTGAATATCGTATTCTTGGTCTCTGAGACCATCGCGAGGCCAGCCTTGGCCGAAGGACATTGTACGAGCTTGCTACGAAAATATGACTCCTCTTAGACGCTGTAGTCCATTTGCACATGCACAGCCATTCGTTCTGGGCGTCCCCGGAGCAAGTTGCCCCAGATCGAATTTCTTTGATCTCAGGTCCGATCGTCGGTGCAAGGTCCTGAACCTTCTTCAACGGAACCGAAGTTCCAGAAATTTCAACTCTCCGGATCAGCCAGGACTCCGGCCATGGCTGGTGACATCAACTTTCCGGAGGCAATGACGGCGAAGTGTGGCTGCGGCACGTGTTCGCTTTCAAACTAACGCAGCGGAAGGCGTTGCCGTGATAGGAGAGGGGGATGGAAATTTTTGAAGGACCGGTTTTGACATTGAACGGTAAATAAAAGTCTGCGCCGCGATCGAGAACGATAGATGACCAAGGGTGGCTCTATATGTGCATATAACCGTTGATATGAGAAAACATCGTCTTCTTGAAGGCCATGACAGAGAAAAGTCCAAGCGTTAAGTAACGTCTGTTCAGCCCATGTATAGATAAGGGAGTCGGATGTCATTAGTATCAACTGGGTGAACACCAGTTAAAATCTAGCCACGAAAGATCTAATTGGAATCAGTAGATGGATGCGAAAGCATTGACTCTATGACGCGTATGATTCCGAGACGAGAAATCCAACCAGACATGCATCGAGCATGAAGTCCACGTTCACCCACGCATGCGTCAGTGCTTGAAATGTTACCCGAGTCAGAGATCGAAAGCAAAAGCAAAAGAAAAAAAAATAGTTAGTCAGGACCGCGCAGGATACCGAAATGGATGGATGCAAATCTCACAGAACAACTTGGTGCCGTCCCTCCCTGCGACGCGCATGAGTTCCTTCTGACCGCCAGGATGATATGGTATGTATGGCGTGATGTTGTATACCTTGCCGTTGATGGCCGTCCAGGCGTCCTCTTTCTTGTTGTGCATCTTAAGCACGGACGGTGGGACGCGCAGCAGCGTCTCTACACCCTGGTTTCCATCAGAAATGCCCGTCAGGATGGATCGTGTAATTGGTGCAGAGTGGAGGGGGGGGGAGGGAGAAGAGACGTACTCTCAGATCTTGTCCAGACGACTTGAGGCTCGCCCAGTCCAACGGCCCGTACCCGGGTGCGAGCGCCACCTTCTTTGAGGGCTTCTTCGGCCGCTCCGTAGTGGCCATCGGTGCTAGCAAGGACGACGACGACGTGACCTGCGATCGCGGCGCCCGTAGGACACCAGGCTGTCTACTAGCCAAGTCAGAGAGGGGCGGTGGGGGCATCAACTTTGCATCGTCGCTTAGGATCGTAGGAATCTGGGAAGGATTTGTGGTCTGGGCGGATATGATTGGTGTGGAGGACGAAGGGGCCGCGCGCTGCGCGCTGTTCAGGGCTGGGAATGCGGGTGGGATGTCGTCTTCGCCTGCTGTGTTCGATCCGTCGTCTTCGTCGTCGTCCTGCCGTGAAAACGACCCTGGAATGACTGTTCTCGTGGATACGGGCGGAGGCGCTGCGGTGTCGAGAGAGAACCAATCACGCAGGAAAGAAGACATTTATGTAGCGAAGAAGTTTCGAAGTCGACGACGGTGATAATTCGAACGTAAACATGACTCGACTCATGGGTTCCGGTTATTCTTGTGTAAGCGGTGTCGACCGTCCTTAAGTCCAATGTTCTAAGTCGAGCTTACTCAGTCGCGAAAGCAAAATCCTAAGAGGTGTAAGTATAAGTCGTAAGATCAAGTTAGAAGGAGACGATTCATGGAAACTCAAGGACTTCAACGAGAAGGGGAGAAGTACCGCTCTGCGTCGATAGCTCAAATGCCCAACTCAACTCTAGGCTCCAACTTCAGCTCACTGATCATACACGGGTTAACAACGAAACACAGTGTCCATTCATAAAGTGCGGTAACAGGTTATGGAGTTTATGTAAAGCAGGTGAGTGGGGATGAACATACGTGTCAAGAAAGAGATGTGTAGTACATGGAGGGTGAGAGTGCCCGACGACGATAACAGATGCGACGAACCCACAAGTCAAGGCCTAAATTGCGGACCAAAGCCATTAGTTATAGATCCGGAAGACGGAGAAAAGATAGAACATACCTAAGCGACGAGTCCACGCATCCAAGACCTAGGCCAATATTGTCGTACAAAAGGACAATGCAGGGAGAATACCAAGGAGAGGATTCAACACATCAGAGCCACTGTGGCGGGACCGCCTTGTGCCATTCCACAACAACATCTTTGACACCATTCTTCAGCAGGAGGGCAAGAATCTCTCCAGAGACCTCATGGGCGGTATCAACAGAGGTAGAACCAGGAACGCCGATCCATATGACGACGGGACCGAGACTTCCCTTCGCCTCCTCTCCCAAAGCGGGCAGGGTCGATGGACAACCACTTGATCTTCCGAGCTTTGATCAGGTCACAAATCTGGGGACCGATAGCGTCACAGACACCATTGAGCGGGGTGTCGAAGACTCCACGGAGCGACTTGACGGGGATGTGGGCATGCCTGCCGACAGGCTTGGGAAAGGGTGTAGTGAGGAAGTCTGAACGGTAGATGAGGTCCGGGTGGTCACTGTCCCCGGCGATGCCGTTATAATATGATGTTCTCTCATAGTCGTCGGGGCCGTGCACGGACATCTGTAAATTCACTTTTGTCAACAGCCAAGCTCGAATGGTCAAAAAAACGACTGACAATGAAAGTATGAGATTGAGAGCAACGTGATAGGAGCTCCTCGTGGAAGAGGAGGTGCCAGATCACGTGTGCATCATCAGTCTCTATTATTTAAATCTAGTAAAATAAAATAAAACTTCACACAGTACTCCGGGCACGCAAAGAGGTGGGCAATGGATGAACATTGGTTGGTGCTGCCCGTGGTGTTGCCAGTACGCCCTGTCGGTCTCAGTCGTTTCGTCGTCGCATGGCGCCTATTTTTCGTCATTGTCGTCACGACATCGTGGCGTGGTGCTGCCAGCACGCCGCGTTGTCGTGTCGTCATGTTGGGAGGGGGGGAGGCATGCGTCGTTGCGTCGTTTCCGTGTTGTCGCGCTTGCCGCGTTCATTGTTGCGTCGTTGTCGTGTCGTCAGTCGGCGTCATCGCGTCGAGTTGTCAGTCGCGACGACGGAGGGGGCGTGAGGGCAACGGCGACAGCGACAGCGAGGGGTGGAGTGCGTAAGTGGGGGAGGAGGAATCTGGAGGATGAGAAGGACGACGACGACGAGTGCTCAGCGCTCACCGTCGTCGACGTCGTGTTGCACTCTGCATCAGACGTCGCATCGTTGTACGTTGGGTCGCCATCGTCGTCACGTCAGAGTCGTTGTGGTGCCGTGGAAGCACACTGCGTCGTTGTCGATGTCAGTGCGTTCGTCGTTGCGTCATCGCGCCATAGGACCCACGACCCACGGGTAAAACCATGGACCCATGACCAAACCCGTGCCCGACGCACGGGTGCGGGTTTTCCGCGGGTATAGGTACTCCAGGCACGTGAAGAGATGGGTAATGAAACGAGCCACCGTCGGTGGGTCCAGCCGGCTCGAAGTGAGCCGTGTCAAGGGTGGTTTGCTCGACGGTGCCTGGGAAACAAATTTAAAAGGTTGCTGGATGAAAGTTGCCAGTACATACTACACACCGGGGGTTGGGGGTAGGTTACACAAGGACGTGACGTATTTGTTGGAAGACGAGAAGGGGTACTCTGCGCACGCGAAGAGATGGGTAATGAAACGGCCACGGTGGCCCCGGTGGGTCCTTCCAGCTCGAAGTGGGCTGTGTCGAGGGTGGTTTGGATCTCTCGTCCGCGTCGCGAGTAGCCACCACGCCCAGCCCATGTCAATGTGGCCATCGTCAGCCGTGAGCACGCCTTTGATGAGGGCGAGCGCGTCGGGGTAGGCGCCACATTCGAGCAGCAGCTTGATGCGCGTGATGCGCGTCTGGACGGGGGGCGCGTTGAGCAAGAGGAGTGTGTGGGACTGTGCATCAAACACGTCGGGTGGTGGGGGAATACATGGAGGGCGATGAGCGCTGGCAAGGGTCTGGAGCTTTGAAGTTGCAAGGGTCGAATTAGACAGCATGTACTAGTCAACAACGCTGGATGGAGTAAATGAGAGCAAGCAAGGAACGCGCGCTCTCATGAGTGCGATGACCGAGAGCGACCTGTTCAGAGCTGGGAATGCGGGTAGGACGTCGTCTTCGCCTGCTGTGTTCGATCCGTCGTCTTCGTCGTCCTCCTGCCGTGAAAACGACCCTGGAATGTTCTTGTGGATACAGGCGGAGGCGCTGCGGTGTCGAAAGAGAAACGATTACGCAGGAAAGAAGACATTTATGTGGTGATAATTCGACCGTAAACATGACTCGAATCTAAGCCCGCTCATCTTTTCGTCTGCAGCATGACTTCAGTAGAAGCCTTCCTCATATCCGCTACAGGCGTAGATTTTCGCCCGCCTAAAAAGATGCGCCCGCCAGGTGCATCTTCCAACGCTCTCACCACCATATCCTTCTCAAATAAGAACCGTATGTCCTCTAAAGCGTACCCCTTCGTCTCCGGCAAACAAAAGTACACCCACACAGACATCAGCACGCAGCACACACCGAACAGCACAAACGTTCCGTACTTGATCTCCTCGAGCATGTTGGGCGTCACGCGCGAAATCGTGAATGAGCACAGCCAATTCGTCCCGAGGGCAAGCGACATGGCGGCCGTCCGCACGTGGTTCGGCGCAACTTCTCCGGCGATGACCCACGGGGTAGGTCCCCACCCGATGTTCAAGAAGACACCGTAAAGATAAACGGCAACGATCGAGACGTAGCTTGCAGGAACGACCGTGTTTTGAGGCTGGATAGCACTGTATCCCCCAATCCAAAACATCATCAATCCTTGGCCCATCCCACCGATGAGAAGGCATAACTTTCTTCCCAGTTTTTCTACCCCGTAGACGACAGTGATCGCGCCAGAGACCACTCTAACTGCACCGTAGACGCCAGTAGCGAACAGTCCGGAGTTGGTACCGGTGATGCCCAATTCCGCGAATATTTCTGGGCTGAAGTAATTGATGGAGTTCGTCCCAGTCCATTGTTGGCCCAACATGACGAACGAGGGGATGAAAACCCGCAGAGCGGTCGCCTTGGACTCGCCCATCATGCGGAACTGCTGCCAGATTGACATCTTTTGCTTTCCAGAAAGATCTGTTTTAATTTCTTCGAGAATCGCAAGGACCTCGTCGTCGTCGACAGAGCTTCGTGTCGTGTATGCCAGGCTCTTTGATGCTTCATCGTACCGTTGCTGTTCAACTAACCATCGCGGTGATTCCGGCTGGGGAAGCATGAGGAGGATGAATAAGACTCCAGGAACCGCCTGGACTGCGAACGGCATCCGCCATTGCACTTGTCCAGGTGGCACGTTGAGGGACGAGCCGTAGTTTACCCAAACTTGTAAAGTATCCCCGGTCAGGGGTCGCAACGAAAAAAATAGACAAGGCAATGCTCACAGCTCAGCATTATGCCAACATTACTTGATACTTGGATGAAACCAGTACACCGACCACGGATCGCTTTCGGCGTGCACTCTGACACATACGAAGGCATAATGGCGGTGATCATTCCCAGACCGAAACCACCCAAGAATCGGCTAAAGTAAAGCACCCGCAATGCGACCTTTTGGCTACTTCCGATCCCTGAGAGGGTTTGAATGATACTTCCGACGAGGTATATCAAACCAGCGATGATGAGGGGTTGCTTGCGGCCAAAGACAGTGGAAATATACATTGTAGACAATGCACCAAAGCTGACAGGAGCATGAGGAACTCCTCACAGCAAGGGGGTAGAGAATGGTCACTCACAAGCATCCCGCTTGAAGAATCGAAACGATATTGCCATTCAGATTGGCCTGGGCAGCGGCGGACATGTGGTCAATTCCAAAGTATTGCTGAAAGGAGGGGAGGGACAGTAGGCCTCCGATCAACCCAATGTCGCAGCCAAAGAACATGGTGCCCGTACATGCAGACAACGCAAGGGCGTATGCATTGCGGTTGCGATGCAGATCGTTGAACCCAGTCAAGCCCATCACAATGAAGAATTGAGGTGAAGGATCGCGGTGAACACACTACAGGAGAGGAGCGGTATGCGCCGGTAATTCTATACGAACACAGGGTAAATGGCTTGTAGCGTCTTGGAAGGCACGAGGAAAATTCGATTCTCGTGAAGCGGCCACGTCGTTTGCACAACCTTGATGATTTGGGCACGTTCGCTTGCGGGACCACTGAACTAACTAGATGTTATACCGTTAGGATGAATCGTTCTCACCTAGCTTTCAGAGAGAAAAGTGGTGAGGTATCCGATACCTCCGTTTATCAGCAATTGCGCTCGCATGGTGAAACGTACGAAGAAGTCAGCGTCTGTTTGTTTTTGGCGGTTCCCTGCTGACAATGTAGTAACTAATCATCCAGTGGCGTTGCGAATAAACCTTCATTTGGATCAACTTGATGAACACATCTTGCTGCACTGAGCCTGAGGTGAGGGCGCTATGAATTCAGAATTAGTTGCAACGCTTAAAACGTGCCGTGTTTTATCGGGGACTTGTTGTGGACTAAGCTCGCCGAGTCCAGCAGACGATGATGCTAGGCTGAGTAGTAACATACTAGTACCCCAGCGGAGTCGGGTACAAAGTGTCTTTAAGTGTGACGTAAATCATGATTACATCACCATGCCGTCGATGTCACTGCAACTTGAAACCCTCGGTCAACTTTTCTTCAACGGAGTGCTCTACCGTCGTGCCCTCGTTAAGAGCTTTTTTGATATCTGCCACAGGTATCGATTTTCGCCCGCCCAAAAAGATGCGCCCGCCAGGTGCATCCTCCAGCGCCCTCACCACCATGTCCTCCTCAAATAAGAACCGTATGTCCTCTAAAGCGTACCCCTTCGTCTCCGGAAAACAAAAGTACACCCACACGGACATCAGCACGCAACACGCGCCGTACAACAGAAACGTTCCGTACTTGATCTCCTCGAGCATGTTAGGCGTCACGCGTGAGATCGTGAATGAGAAGAGCCAATTCGTCCCGACGGCAAGCGACAAGGCGGCCGTCCGCACGTGGTTCGGCGCAACTTCTCCGGCGATGACCCACGGGGTAGGCCCCCACCCAATGTTGAGGAAGGCACCGTAAAGATAAACGGCAACGATCGAGACGTAGCTTGCAGGAACGATCGATTTCTGAGGGTGAATAGCGCTGTATCCCCCAATCCAAAACATCATCAATCCTTGGCCCAACCCGCCGATCAGAAGGCACATCTTCCGTCCCAGTCTTTCTACCCCAAAGACCAATGTGATCGTGACAACGGCCACTTTGACCGCGCCGTAGACACCAGTGGCAAACAGTCCGGAGTTGGTACCGGTGATGCCTAGTCCCGCGAATATTTCCGGGCTGAAGTAGTTGATGGAGTTCGTCCCAGTCCATTGCTGGCCCAACATGACGAACGAAGGGGTGAGAAACTGCAGAGCGGTCGCCTTGGACTCGCCCATCATGCGGAACTGCTGCCAGATTGACATCTTCTGCTTTCCAGCAAGATCTGTTTTAATCTCTTCGAGAATCATAATGACCTCATCGTCATCGACAGAGCTTCGTGTCAAGTACGCCAGACTATTTGCTGCTTCATCGTACCGTTGCTGTTCAACTAACCATCGCGGTGATTCCGGCTGGGGAAGCATGAGGAGGATGAATAAGACTCCAGGAACCACCTGGACTGCGAACGGCATCCGCCATTGCACTTGTCCATGTGGTACGTTGAGGGCCGAGCCGTAGTTTACCCAGACTTGTCAAATGTACTCGGTCAGGACCACGGCGAGGAGAAAAACGACGAGGCGATGCTCACAGCTCAGCATTAAGCCAATATTGTTTGACAGTTGGATGAGGCCGGTACAACGACCACGGATCGATTTTGGCGTAGACTCAGACACATATGAAGGGATCATGGCCGTGGACATTCCCAGACCGAAACCACCCAAGAATCGGCTAAAGTAGAGCACCTGCAATGCCACTTTTTGGCTGCTTCCGATCCCTGAGACAGTCTGAATGGTGCTCCCAATGAGGTAAATCAAACCAGCGATGATAAGGGGTTTCTTGCGACCAAAGACACTGGAAATATACATTGTAGACAATGCCCCAAAGCTGACAGGAGCATGAGGGACTCCTCACAGCAAGGAAGGTATAGAATCGTCACTCACAAGCATCCCGCTTGAAGGATCGAAACGATATTGCCATTCAGATTGGCCTGGGCAGTGGCGGACATGTGGTCAATTCCAAAGTATTGTTGAAAGGAGGGAAGGGAAAGTATGCCCCCGATCAACCCGATATCCCAGCCAAAGAACATGGAGCCCATGCATGCAGACAACGCAAGGGCATAGGCATTGCGGTTGCGAGACAGATCGTCTAGCCCAGCCAAGCCCATCACAATGAAGGATCGAGGTGAACACACTACAAGAGAGGAGTAGTATGCGCTGGCAACCTATTTATTTGATGGTGAATGGCGGAAGGCACGAGGTCAAGAGATACCATCATATCTGATTCTCGTGAAGCGGCCGCGTCGTTTGCAAGCGTTTCATGATTTGAGCACGTTCGCCTGTGGCAAATGTGGGACCACTGAACTAACTAGATGTTATTACTAGGATGAATTGTTCCGCCTAATTTCCAGACTGAAAACGGGTAAGGTTCAGTATCGGCTCCGTTTATCAGCAATCGCGCTTTTATGGTGAAACGTACGAAAAGGTCTGTGTCTGTTTGTTTTTGGCGGTCCCCTGCTGACAGTAGTAATTGTCCAGGGCTTACTAACTTGGTAAACACGTACTAGTCGGGTCTAGTTGGAACGCTTGAAGAATGTGACCAGGCCGGGGCGGACAGTCTTGCACCGTTCCGTATGTAGTCACCATCTGCGCAAGCAATGACGCACGGAGCGCGAACGGGGCCCGCACTGCAGGCTCCTGTGCAGCAGATGTACGTTCCCCAGAATGGCAGTTCCTGTACTAGTAGATACGAGCGGGGAGGCATTTCAAAGTCGTAACCTGATCCGGATTGATAAGTCGGATTAGTGGTGATGCATGATGCGTTACAGCGGACCCATAACATGACTTGGACATGGACATTTGACGTAAATCGTGATTAGATCACCGCGTATGTGGTCATTGCAAACTCCCGGTCAACTTTTCCTCCAAAGACTGCTCGACCGTGCCCTCGATAAGAGCGTTTTTCATATCTGCCACAGGTGTTGATCTCCGTCCACCCAAGAAGATGCGCCCGCCAGGTGCGTCTTCCAGCGCCCTCACCGCCATGTCCTTTTCGAACAAGAACCGAATATCCTCCAATGCATAACCTTTCGTCTCCGGCAAACCAAAGTACACCCACGCGGACATGAGCATGCAGCACACGCCGAACAGCACAAACATGCCGTACTTGATCTCCTCGAGCAAGTTAGGCGTCACGCGCGAGACTGTAAACGCAAAGAGCCAATTCGTCCCGACGGCAAGCGACAAGGCGGCCGTCCGCACGTGGTTGGGTGCAACTTCTCCCGCGATGATCCACGGGACGGGTCCCCACCCGATACTGTAGAAGACGGCATAAAGGTAGATAGCGACGATCGAGACGTAACTTGCAGGGACGATGGTTTCCTGAGGGTGAATGGCACTATATCCTCCAATCCAAAACATCATTAGCCCTTGGCCCAACCCGCCGATCAGAAGGCACATCTTCCGTCCCAGTCTTTCTACCCCAAAGACCACTGTGATCGTGACAGCGACCACTTTGACCGCGCCGTAGACGCCAGTGGCAAACAGTCCAGAGTTAGTGCCGGTGATACCCAGTCCCGCGAATATTTCTGGGCTGAAGTAGTTGATAGAGTTCGACCCAGTCCACTGTTGGCAAAACATGACAAGTGATGGGATGAAAGATCGAACAGCCGTAACCCTGGACTCGCCCATCATGCGGAACTGCTTCCAGATCGACATCTTCTGCTTTCCAGCAAGATCTGTTTTAATCTCTTCGAGAATCGTAATGACCTCGTCGTCATCGACAGAGCTT
This sequence comes from Leccinum variicolor, assembly GCA_038091415.1. Classification (NCBI taxonomy): domain Eukaryota; kingdom Fungi; phylum Basidiomycota; class Agaricomycetes; order Boletales; family Boletaceae; genus Leccinum; species Leccinum variicolor. The sequence goes on along the minus strand of JBBPOK010000062.1, from coordinate 38,799 downwards.
CGTGTCGTGTACGCCAGGCTCTTTGCTGCTTCATCGTACCGTTTTTGTTCAACTAACCATCGCGGTGATTCCGGCTGGGGAAGCATGAGGAGGATGAACAAGACTCCAGGAACCGCCTGGACTGCGAACGGCATCCGCCATTGCACTTGTCCAGGTGGCACGTTGATGGACGAACTGTAGTTTACCCAGACTTGTCAAATGCTCGGTCATGATTACAGCGAGGGGGGAAATGACGAGGCGATGCTCACAGCTCAGCATTATGCCGATATTGTTTGACACTTGGATGAGACCAGTACACCGACCACGGATCGCTTTCGGCGTGCACTCTGACACATACGAAGGGATCATGGCCGTGGACATTCCCAGGCCGAACCCGCCCAAGAATCGGCTGAAGTACAGCACCCGCAACGCCACTTTTTGACTGCTTCCGATCCCTGAAACAGTTTGAATGATGCTTCCGATGAGGTATATGAGCCCAGCGACCACAAGCGGTCTCTTGCGGCCAAACACGGCGGAAACGTAAACTGTAGACAATGCCCCAAAGCTGACAGGAGCATGAGAGACTCCTCACAGCAAGGGAAAGAGGATCGCGTCACTCACAAGCATCCCGCTTGAAGGATCGAAACGATATTGCCATTCAGATTGGCCTGGGCAGTGGCAGACATGTGGTCAATTCCAAAGTATTGTTGAAAGGAGGGGAGGGACAGTATGCCTCCGATCAACCCGATATCCCAGCCGTAGAATATGGAGCCCATGGAGGCAGACAACGCAAGGGTGTAGGCATTGCGGTTGCGAGACAAATCGTCGAACCCAGTCCCCAGCGCCATGATGGATCGATGTGAACACGGTCAAGAGAGGATGCGCTGCCAGCAATTTAACCGGCAATGTCATGTATAAATGAGTCACTGCCACAGCACTGGCGGGAACAAACTGCAAGTTGTCCTTTTCGAGGAGGTAGTCACATGTTGCACACTCTGATCAATGCGGTCCAACGGCTTCTTTCTAAGCTCTGCTCCATTTGCTTAAACTGTTTTCAATACAGAGCGGAAAATGCCTTCCTAAAATTTTGCTCTCCAAGACAAATGGGCAAAGGTGGACCAAACTGGGAGGAGACTGCCCTGTGTAGCAAACCGGGATAGTTTTGTGGTAAGTGAGCTCTCAGCTCAAGCTACTTGAACATGTGACTAGCTACTTACGTGCACCTGGGCCTCCAGCCAACTGCGCCAGGACCCTTGTCACCACTGAGCTGGCCCAGAGCCGGCCCGGGGGTCAGAGGACACCTGGCCCATTGAACGGAACCGGCACAATGGACACGCAGGAAATAGGATGGAGTCTCCGGAGACACGAGGTAAAGAGATGCCGTCGCATACGTGTCTGCGCTGTCTGCACAACGTTTCAAGACGCTTCGGGCACGTTTGCCTGTGGGAAACCAGTGAGTTAGTAGCGGCTCTCCGTCAGAGTGAGTATTTTTCAGACAGAAAGACTCCGGGACGGTTCAGCAATTTCTTCACGTTCATCATGATCCGGGCAATTAACGGTGAAACGAGCAAGAATTTCAGTTGTGTTGTGTGACTGTCCGACCATCTGTTTCGACGGTTTCCTGGTTGTTTGAAATCATCCAGCCTGACAGTACTGTAGTGCAGAAAGGGTGAACACATTTTGTTGTTGAACTGGTTGTGAACTGGTGACTGTATATCAACTCTGAAGTTAACGCTTGTATCACGCGGTATTATCGGGGACTTACCTAAATAATTTGCGACTGAGTAGCAAGGGGCAAGTATTGATGGAGTTTATGGAAAGCAACAGGTGCGAGAAATACGACTATCAACAGAGCTACAATAAGATCAAGGGTGTCAGAGGTATAAAAGGGCGCAGTTGAGCTAGCGTTTCATAGGGAACAATGTAGATTCAGGCCGATTGAAACCCGTAAATCATTAAGTATCTGATTAGAAGAGCCCCCAAAAGAGGTCCCGACGTTCCGACGATTTTCCCTCGACTCTCATCCGCACCGCGACCCTCTTCTCCAACTCCCATCTTACAAGTTCGCTTTTTAGTTTTTCAATCCGCTCTTCGTGGACAGGGTGAGAGGCGCCCATGATTGGCCTAGCAGGGCTCCAAGGGCCTGAAGGTGTGTCAGAACGCTTGGCTGAAGAACACTGACCCGATTTAGGAGCATCTTGTCTGCTTTCCCAAAATGCAACTGCTTTACGAGCATCGAACCCAGCATAAGCAAGGAGTCTCGCAGAGACAACGTCTGCTTCGATCTCCTGTTTTACACTCGTGCAATATTCCCCGAGCTCAGTGAGGTGCCCAGAGCCCACTCTGCCCAACTGTGCTATTGCGTCATTGAAGAAGGGTCCAAAGAGCATAGTCACCGGAAACAAAAGCGTCCTACCCAGATCTGCAGCCATGGATACGATCGCTGGCACAATGATGGTACCGGAGGACAATGTTTCGATGTGATGAGATAGCACCAAGTGCGCGACCTCGTGGGCAAGGAGAATGGCAAGTTCTGTAGTCTGCTCCTCGGTGGGAATGGGGTGTGATGCAACTGTAGGATATGTCGATGGCATGCTGAAGAGGGTGCCGAACAGATATGAAAGCCAAGAGGATTCCTGAGGTTGGGGTGTCGCTGAGGCGTTCCCAGAGCTGGAATGCACTGGCGCCGCCTTCGAAAGGATTTCATCAAGAAACCCAGAATAAACGACAATCCCACAGGCACCATCAGGTCCGAATCCATACGAGAAGGCATTTGCTGCGTCCGGCCTGTCTGCGATCAGCAACGAGTAAGGAGGACCAGCTATAACGTGTGCAGAAGATGTTGACTTGTAACCATGCAACATATCACAAAAGCTCCTCATGCGGTCTGTGCCGCGTGGACGGGGTTTCAGAGGATATCGAGCGGGTGGTGGTAGTGGTGGTTCGCCTGGCCCAACGTCTAACCAGTATGCATTTAGCTCGTGTTCAAGTTGCATAGTGGGAATGGCGTTCTCGAGCCGCTTCAGGGTGCTCTGTACCCAATGATAACGCCAATCATGAGCAGGAATCAGCTGGTCGGATCCTTCGTGGGTCAGGATGTCGGTGACAGCTTGGTACCACTTTGGACCAACAAGCTGCGCAGCAATATCATCCTCTTCTTCAGGTGAAAGGATAATCAATCGCCACCTACACGATGATTAACGAACGGCAATGACAAAGGCACTAAAATGCACACACCGTCCTGTAAGGGGAGCCTGCTCGGCGCTTGCTATGATGCCGACCCAGAACAATGCACCGGGGATAAATAAGAGAATATAGAGAAACAACGTGCGTGAACGGATCCGTCTAAGAAGTATAGCTGTTTTTTCTTCTGAAACGGGGGGCATGCCCGGGTGGAGGTGATGATGGTGCTTGATCATCTTTCTCGTCCAACGATTTTTAAATAGGATGAGGGGAACAAAAGTTAGAGCTATTCGCCCTGCAGTGCGGGCAAATTCAATCGTTGAAGACACCTGTCGAGATAGACTCAGTATTAAAATTGGTGGATGATGATTCATTGATGGTATGGTCACCTTGAAGACACTGAGAAGCACGGGTAGGTACATCGCATGCCTCCTCTCCGTCGAATGGAACAAAGCGACGCTGGTTGACGTGGTTGACGTGAGAGGAGTTACTTGGTTTCGAGACAGACCAGATTGTGTCAAGAGAAGCCTGGGGATGTGCTGTGCGGAATGTGGGTGATACATGGTGTGCCTGGGGAGATTTGTGGCATTTCTCGTCGTTTTCGGGTGTAGTACGACTTTAGAGAATGCATGTCGGTGGGCGGTAGAGACGCGTACGGGCGCACGCAGCATAGTGGCATCTCAGAACGTGTCGATGAAGAGGCAGTGACTCGATTACTCTAAGCGCTCAGTGACCGCGGTACCGCCGGATTACTTACATAAGCTGAGTAGAAGTCAACCTCCAGCTCAGCTGCCATCCGAGTCTGCCTTGAATGTGCTCCCTTTCACCGCCCTGTGAGCCCGCTGATATGATGAGCCATGATGCAGTTGAAACGTGGGCGTGCGACTCCAAAGTCTCGCTTCATACAGTGCAGCGTGCCTGGATATCTCGGGTTTTCCACATCCTCCAGCTCAACAACAATGCCGAATTCCTCATCTCACTTCATCAAGCCGAGGCACACGAAAGCTCCCACGACGACAACTTACAGGCGGTTAACGAAATGCTTGTAGGCAGTGTGCCTTCTAGCTTGCCGAGACATGGGATAGGGGACCAACTTATGTACGACGTCGATCAACTGCCAGCTCCTGTTTGGTCCGTTGAAGGGCCACACGGGTGTATTTTTTTCGCTTTCCATATGACTCAGGGTTTCTTATCGCTGATGGGTACACACAAGCCTAGAAGAAGCATAGACCCTAATGGTATCCGCTATTCAACTGTAGTCCGGTCGGCGCTAACTCTTAGCTAAAGCGCGCCACAGAAACCAGTAACGCTCAAGCCACTTCCCCGTCATGGATGCTAGATCTCGTTGAGCCTAATTTTCCCACTTCTGGACCCACATAGATGTGGTGTCGACGTGCCCACAGAGTCATGAGGTGATGGCTACACGATTTGATTAGGACTCTTTGAGAATAGGTTCAAACATCAGCCCTTCCGACGGGTGGACCGCTCAACTAAGTTACAGATCAGTACGCACTGGCTATCCACTTCGATAAAGAGGCTATCCCAGCCACACTGATCGGGATGGTAGACGTCAAAGAGGGTCTTCCCAATCATCAGCGTAAACAGGGGAAAAAGAATACTGCATGTCCCACTGGTCTGACACGAAGTTCGAACTGGGAGACTCTGACCGACGAAAAGGAATACTTAGTGCGATCTTTTCTTCATCTGGCTGCCGGACCTTTAATCACAACACATGAATGGCCTACAGAGGAGTCGTCAAATGGTGACATTATTTACCGTCCTTGCAGATTGACTGATCTGATTGAAGGATTCTGAATCAGGACTAACGTGCAGTGCCAGTGGCGGGAGTTGATTCCTTTCACGTTCTGCAGGGGACACTACTGCTTACATCCTTGCTAAGCATGACGCAGTGGCGCATTCAAATAACGTATGTACTGAGTCGCGTTCAACAGCTGCAGTCGTACATATAACTACATTGGGACTCGTTGGCGATTCGGTTCCATTGTGTAAGTTTGTAACCTAGCTGCCTAGGCTAGTATCCTAATGACATGTACTACGAGAGATCTCAGGGATACAAGGCATTTTAGCGTTATCATTATCTTATTATCTATGAGCCAAGCGTGTACGCAAGCAGGATTGTCCAGAGCTGATAACATCAAAGTCCTAGATTATTTTAACTTGTTCACACGCTGACCATACAGTATTCATAGTGTGCAGGGTGTCGCATAAGTAATAAGACACAATCTTTTTTTTTTTTTTTTGAAAAAAAGGTGTGTTGTGTTGGGAGGAAGTAGAGATAAAGTTTAAGCCCCGATTTACCTGCAAAAAACTTTTACTCCACAGGAATTACTAGGATGTAGTCGTACGCACATACCTACATCAACCCAGATCTGAGAAAAATCTAGATTGCTACGTTGATATTGGAATCTCGTACGTTTTGATGTGGCTGGCATTGACGCCTAAGGGAATTTTTACTATCTTGATGGAGCTAGCACGGTCCACACTCAGCTGGTTCGTCAGTTACGCGCCGCGCAATCCACGATGCGGACTTCTGACATGAGTTACAGAATTTTGAGGACCAACTTGGGTGTTTCCGCCATACTACCTACCTAGCTGCCGTTCTCACGAAATCGTACTAGACTATCGTGGTTACGAAAGACCAGATCTAGAAGTTCCAGGCGATAGTTCGCGATCGGATTTGCTCGGAGGTTGGTGTTCCAATCTGTCGATATCATGATATTTCACAGAACCGGCCACTGACCCCGGTAAAACCGTGTGTTAAAGGTGGCTCCTCTAATAAAAATATAACGAGGCTGGACAAGTTCTGACAATTTTGCTCAATTAGTTTCGTTGTTCCTGCTTGCAATGTCTGAGATTCGGACCATTCACCAAATCGTGGAAGGCTTATTCAAGAACGATCGCATGATGTGCTTCAAGTTTGACAGATGCGGCGGCGTGGTGAGCACCACAGCAATTTTTTAGTTTGATTGGGCCGCGTATTTACTTCGCCTTGGCGGCGGGGACTCAACCGAAGAAACCGAATTAAAATAAACCGAATGTGGCCGGCTCACTGGTCCAACATGTATCACATCGACTGTTCGCTGATATGACATAACCAATACCATGCATCTTTGGTGGGTCCTTTCCGCAGATATAAACAGGCACTCCGATGACGAGAAAAACCCCTGCCCTTAGCCCCCCAAGCGAGTCGAGGGACGTACCACGTCCAGGATGATCGCCCCTTCATCTACGATCTCCTCCCTTGTATCACTCACGACCGTCTATGTCAACAGTATCGACCACACAGTCTTACTCGTCTTGGGCGCCATTGTATTATCTGTATTACTCCTTTGGAAGTTTGCCTTTGGCAGGAAGGCAAATTCTCAGCGTGGCTTGCCATTCCCACCAGGTCCGAAACCTCTTCCGCTGGTCGGAAATCTTCTCCAGATAAACACCGCCGAGCCCTGGTTGACATACACTACATGGAAGAAGAAATATGGTGAGTCTGGTCCCCCAAGGGTATGTCGTCGTGTTCAATTGTCGTAGGCGATCTGGTACACGTGTGCCTACTTGGTCAAAACTTTATCATTTTGAACTCTGAAAAGACGGCGCGAGCTCTGCTTGATCAGCGCTCCGCTTTGTATTCTGATCGCCCAGAGATTGTGGCGCATACATTGTATTATGTTTTCCTTCCTCTGGTCATTGTCAATCTGACGTGTAACACAAGGTGTGGTATGAGTTTTAGTACGGTCATGATGCCCTACGGCGACGAATGGAGACTCCACAGAAAGCTTTTCCAACATGCTTTCCGTACGGAGACCGAAAAGCGCAGCCGAGAGGTATACATGAGGAAGGCCCGTGCACTTCTTGCGGCCTTGCTAGTCGCCCCGGCAGATTTTGAGCTGCACATCAAGAAGTTGGTGATTCTTCTCTTTCTCAGTTCCTTGTCCTCATAACAATGAGCTAGTTACGTGGCTTCAAATGTCATGACCCTCGCATACGGCTATGAGATAGCTTCTCGGGAAGACCCCATGGTTAGAACTGTGATGTCATTAGTCAATATACTTTCCAGGGCGATATCTCCTGAACGCAACGCTGTCATTTCCGCTTTTCCCTTCCGTATGTCACAAATTTGGCCTTTTTTTGACAGTGTTTCATGATTGCCCAGTTGATAAGTTTCCCGCTTGGTTCCCCGGAACTGGGTTGTTTCGGGAAGCTCGGGAGGCCAGACAGCTCGTCGCTCAGGTTCTCGACGTTCCCTTCAATTGGGTCAAGGATCAAATGGTCGTGACATGTCGTGTCTAGTGTGTGGCATGTATGACTGACAACCTCAACAGATGACCGGCAATGCACCCCCGTCTATGGTAGCGGACTGTTTGGAGCACGTGGACGAAAAGGATGATTACCACAGGCAAGAGTATGCCATCAAAGCCACAGCTGCGTCTATTTTTCTCGGTTGGTTTCGTTTTCTTCAGATGCAGTTTTGAGCGAATGTTGATACGACCACAACTCTAGCCGGATTTGAGTCCGTGGGTACTTTCAGGGATGTGTTGTTATCACCTGGCCAGTACTCAATCGAGTTATAGAGCTCTTCCACCTTACACGCGTTTATTCTCGCAATGGTTTTGTACCCTGACGTACAGTCCAGAGCCCAAGCGGAGATAGATTATGTTATCGGGAACGGCAGGTTACCTGACTTCGACGACAGAGCGTCTCTTCCATACGTAGACGCTATACTTCGGGAGCTCGTCAGATGGAACCCTGTGATCCCGCTTGGTAAGTTCTGATGCGTATCTCAGCTTCATTTCCGGCCAACTCTTCCAGGAATACCTCACGCGACTACGGGCGAGGACGTTTATGAAGGTTATTACATCCCGAAAGGTGGGTCATAACAAGATCCAACTTCATGTGGCGCATAGAAGCCGATTGATCCCGTATCTGTAGGTGCATTTGTGATGATCAATGTCTGGTAAGGAATCTTGCGCCGCCATTTTTGCGCATGTGTTGCTCACGATAACCCTGCTTTATCAGGGCGATGGGCCGAGACGAGGACAAATTTTCCGACGTCGAAGAATTCAAGCCAGAGAGATTCTTGACAGAAGAAGGGAAGCTCAAGGACGGGCCGCCAATGTCTGCGAATCCCATCTTTGGGCTTGGTCGGCGGATCTGTCAGTGCTCTCCGTCTCTTTCGTTTGTTTCATTCACCCACCACGTTGTCAGGTCCTGGACGGTTCGCATCCGAAGCGTTCGTATGGGCGGCTGTGGTGTCCATCCTTGCCGCGTTCCGTATTACGAAGGCGAAAGATGCGGATGGCAACGAGATCGATGTGAAGAAACAGTTCACGACCGGGCTTGCGGTGTACGTCATAACACTTCCTTTCCATTGCGATCCAACTCAATCATATACTTGTTTAGACGACCTGTTGGGTTCCCCTGCTGGTTCATTAGTCGTTCTGATGAGCGAGCGAAGATGATCCGTGAATGTGTGTAAGAGGCTTGTGGTGCAAAGTGTCGGCAACTGGCTTGCTACAAACCATTTTTCCTGGTCGAATCTTTCTATTCTCTTGTTCAATCTTTCTCTTGCTTTTCACATCTTCATTTTAATGACACTACGACGACATGACATGTATTCCCCATGACTGACATTCCTATGTTGTAGCAGTTAAATGTACGAGTAGATGTCTCCCTAGTAACTTGACCATTAGGAGATAAAAGAGGCTTCGTTGAAAAGAAAACCATCAATTTCTAATCCCTCCGACAGTCCAGGAATGACGTTGTCTTGGCCACGCACGACCAACTTTGCTTTGTTTTGCCACTAAGTGGGAATCACATGTCAGTCCACGCGACGTCACTGAGCAATTAAACCAACCTGGTAGATGTAAGGCTTGGTCCTTGCAACGTAGTTGACCATCGTTTTGATCACATAAGGTATCTCTGCCAATACGTCCACCTTCTCTATCAAGCCTTTGGGCTGGGTGACAGATCCCACGTCAACGTAAAGCGAAGCGGAGATGGTCCCTTGGGGAACACTCAATATGGATGGCCCAGCCCAACGAAACTCGAGCGCGCTCGGCATCCTGTAACCCGTATCAGGATCGTGTACCGGGTCTACGTGCGTCACGCGCGAGATAACGGGTGCCGACTCCTCAGGCACCTCGTCCGGCCACTTCGTCTCCGCTGTCACGGCGGCCAGCTTGCCACCGAGCACGAGCGAGCCGACGTTGACAGTCACTCCACCTGAGCCGGCGCCGTGTCGGCCATACGATTCAAGCGTGGTGAACTCCATCTGGATGGCGGACACACCCCCATGGGCGCGGCTCTGGAAGTTGGCAAAGTTCCAGCGGGATGCGACGAGGTTGGGGCGCATGCCCTGGATGGCGTGTATGAACATGCCGATGCCCTTGACGGCGCTCGCCTTGCCCTGATGGACGACGTGGCCGGTGGCGACGGTGTGCGGCCAAAAGCGGTGGACGACGTAGCCCTCGGGCTTAGTCACGTCCGGGCCAAAGTATGAGAACCCGCCTTTGGGTCCCTGGCCGACTTTGAACCCAGGAACGGAGGCCGGGCGGGAGACGTCGAGCGACACTTGGAGATCGTCTGCCAAGTTGGCGCGGATGACGTACGTCTCTGGGAAGGCGGGGTCCGCGGAGGGTTTGCAGGTGATCGAGAACTGATCTGCCTTGCAGGAGCGCTTGTCTAGACCCGGAGGAGGGGTAACGAAATTGGATACATTAACCGAGCGCCAGTCTGACTTTTTGGTGTTCGGGTTGTATATCTTGAAAGTGAACTGGATGGTTGGGTACCACATACTGATGGTTTGCCATTTGTAGTCAGTCACACGAGAAGAGGTGAAATGGGACAGCAGAAGACTAACCCGATAGACGAGTGGATAACTTGGCACATAAGCATGGAATCATCCTCAAGGAAATGGTAAAACACTTGGGTCTCCGTGACGAAACCACCTGCACAAGTCCATTCCGTATCGCTTGGTCGAAGATCGCCAAACAAGTCAGAGGCGGAGGCCTTGGGTTCGAAGCCTGAGACAGGATGCAAGTTGGGCGCTTTCGCATCGGCGTTGGAGGAGTTACTAGGAGCTTTGTGAGAATTGGACGATGGGCGAGGAAAGGATACTCACAAAAGTGCGGAGAACATGGCAGGTAGAATGGAAGAGACGAGGTCGCGTCGTCTGCCAGTGGCACGAAAATGTCACTGAACCCTTTGACCCCCTTCTCGGCTGCGCCCGACTCCACTTAGATCTCCTAAGATAACTAATACTAGTAGCCTCCTCTGAACCTCTGAATTTTTGGCTCAATCGCGCTGGCGTAAAACTCTGTCACGTTTATCTTGAGCGCTGCAGACTGTCAACTGAATTAGGTGAGTATATTGGGTTGATCTAAACTCATACATAAGTAGTATGCAACATCGCGGCAACCAAGCCAAACGGGGAGGGAAACTTTGCCGACAAGTTGGCGAACTTGCCACACTACGGTGAGATACCGCTAACACTGATGAAGGTCAAGATGCAAATTGATATTGCTGCTAACCCCACGTGTAATGTATGAAGATGCTCCACTTTTAGTACGCTCGAAGACATGCAAAGGCAATGGATCACGTAAATGGACCCTAAAAAATTTCAATCCTTGGCGACCCGGGAGAAATTACATGATGGGCTCGTGGTCTGATCGAAGAATAATTTGCCACTTTACGCTCGGAGGAAGACGTCATATGTACATACACAAAGGGCACTAACCAATCTCACCGAACACGAGAGCCGATGGGCCCCAGTGGTCGGTCGACCGCCTGAAGCAAATTGCGCCGGGTGTGTTCAAGTTGCGGACTTCCACATCACGCCGTAACATTGCTCAAGCTGGTTCATATTGCTGAGTAGACCGGTTTGTTTGTTATCCGAGTCTTTTATCCCGTTGGTCCAAGCAGCCATGTTCGGATGCGCTTCAAGACCGATTAACTCGCAACCAAGTGGTGGATTTGTGGCCGGTCGCAGGTCGCTAACTTGGCAAGAATTTGGTTCCTGTCCCGACTCAAGGACTTTCAAGTTATGTCATGCTATGTGTTGCTATGTACGTGGTTCTGTGAATCCTTGGGTGCGTCCAACTGCGATGCGCCATGCATAAGGTGCGCGTCGTAGCCCATCAAACAATCCTTATTAACGTTCGATCTCGACTGTGAGCAGCCAAAATACTATGCAGTCCGAGCGATGCGTTCGAGAGCGGAGTCCTACAATCAAGGATACAAAGCTCAAACAGAAGTAGGATATTTGGCGCCAGCAAGGACGAATCAGCGAAGATATCTGACGAAACCTTTTTGTGGATTACGATTTCCCCAAAGCAGTCAGTCATACGGGCAGATCCCATAGTAACCAACCATCGGTAGGCTCGAGCGGCTAGTCCGCATGATCGTAAGGCAAGTCATGGCTGGCTGATGACTATGGTATTCGCGTACTTGCTTTCGGACGGATGAGTATCAGATACATTAACGCACGGGACAAACTGATCCAAGCTTGATATCTCTCTCGCCCATGGTCAGTTTAGTGCTCAAATGTTGATGTGACTCCACGACCAACACCAACGTGGCTTCATCTACATACAGTGGTCACACTGTTATTTATGTTAACATCTTTCAAACAGTATACGATTCAAAGCTGCCACTACACGAGCAAGCAATCTGAGCCCTTCATTTCACTCTCCCTCGCCACGTCTTCCAAGCACCCTCAAAAACTTTCCTTTAGCTGCACACTCGCATCTCGAATACTGAGAAGGCGTGGACGTCATGATCGATGTAGGTGAACTGGCGTGTCGATGGGTCGTCCTAATGGCAGGCTGCATCGTTGACAGGTTTTTGAAGGTTTCAGATAGGAAGCTTGAAAGGACTCACAGATAGAAACTCGTTGGAGAAAGCATACCTCCAGCCTCATTTAATCATGTACTTGGCCCACGTTTTCATCGCTGTAGCTGCAGTAGCTTCGTTGACCTCTGCGATGCCCACTGGTGACCTAACGGTTGCCACTGGACTCACACGTTTTACTTTCTTCTATTGCATCGGAAAGTAAGCAACGATCGATCGTTTCTCTGTCATAATAGGACGTGGAATTCCCGCCCAACTGCGACAGCTACATACGGAAGTTAAATTGTTGAAGGACTGCCGTCATCTCAGACATTCTCCTCTCAAATGCTCATTACAATAAATAAATACTGTATCGTAACAAGTAGCTGGTGGTGCATGAGCTGTCACAATGTAGAACGGGTTGTGCACGCGATGTACCGTCCCCATTGTTACAACCCAGCCAACCCAACTAGATGTGCGAGCCTTTCCGAACTTAGATTCTCGTGTCGTGGCTTGGCCACGCACGGTACGTTTTTTGGGCGTCTGAGAGAGAAAAAACGAAAAGAGTAAGTCAAAATGGATGTTAGACAGAGCGAAAGTTAGGACACACGTGGTCACGCCCTCAGTCCATTCTACGTTGACACCATCCGGGCCAGGGTCCCAAGAAGCTGGGGCTTCCAACCGGAAGACAGCGAGTATAGAAACGATTGAAATCCAAAGCGACGCCTCCGCAACATATCTCCCGGCGCTTACGGCCGCAGGATCAGTCTCTCATGGATCGAGAAAGCGAGGAAACAAAGCACGCGGCGCACGTACCAAACACGCCTGCCGAATCCGAATGCAAACGACAGTTCGTCCACCGATGGGTCTTTCTCGCCTAGAAAACGCTCGGGTTTGAACTTTTCTGGTTCGGGAAACATGACGGGATCTTGCGACATTGCCCTTGAAGCCATGTCAGCTCATCAACCGATCAAACTGGGCAACATGTACGGACCAAGCATTCGCTACCACCGTTGCTCCTAAATACGACAAAGACTGTTAGTAATGCCATTGAAGAAAACATAAATGATCAACCTTTGGGGATGTAATATCCTTCGTAGATGTCATCCTCCACAGTCGCGTGCGGAAGACCTTCCAAACATATGTAGTTCTGAACCAAATAAGTATGTACCCTCAGTCTACTTACCTAGGGGTACAACTGGGTGCCATCTTAGTGTTTCCTTGAGTACAGCATCGATGAATGGAAGTGAGGGCCGGTCATCCCAATGAGGGAGCCTTGGCAGTCCTTTTCCAATAACCGAATCGATTTCCGCTTGCGCCCGTGCTTGCACATCAGGGTATAAGATCATCGCCAAAATAAAGACCATGGAAGTGGAATGAGTCTGGGGGCGGTGTTATCTCGATGGAAGGCCACTAGCACTACGGAAATATAGCCTCTTACCGTTTCAGCTGCAGCTAATTTGGCGTGGTTTGAACACAGCTTGCTCTAACATTTCCAAAGGGGTGGACTTACCAGCGTAGACACTCGCGCATGCTTCCTTCACTGCCTTTTCGAGCAAAGCTGCTTCATCTTCCGTGCACGCCTTGTCTGGTATGCTCAACAGGGCATCTGATACCATTGACGGACTTGCTGTGCCTTCCGCCTACAATGCGCCCACGACATCGCTCGTTAGCTTGACGATCACATCATGATGTGATGTAGACAATTGGTGCTAACCATGCTCTTCTTTACATATTCAAATGGCACTTCTACCCATCCCGAGACAATCCTCCGCGAGATAAGAGCATTGCGCTGGAACCCTGCACCAGGAAACCAAGCGGGAAGATACTTGACTGGTTTTGTGGAGCTAACTAGTCAACAAGGTTATCGAACGCACAAAATGCACTTACGGATCGGAAGTGCAGTTACTAGAGCGGTTACTTCCGGTCGTATCTCCTGGACCGCAATGTCTAGCACGCGCTCGACATTGGCAACGATTGGGTCATCTTTGGTCGATGCGTCGTAGTCGTACACAATGGCCATGATGATCGAAATACTTAACCTGTCGAGACCGGGATGTCAGTTCGATGAACTCATATACGGAAGTGTCTTACATTTCCAAGTGTTCTGGACAATTATCTGAATTCGATAACAAACGCATAATCAAATCGTGGGATTTTCGCATTTGGATAGGACGATACGATGGAGCCGCGCTGAGATGGAATGCTTGGTGGAAAAGTCGGCGGTGAAGCCGCCAACGGTCGCCGTATGGCAAAAACATGGAAGCAAATTCTGTCCCAATGCTTTGGCAGGTTTATTAATGAGAGGCAGTATAAAAGAGCAGAGAGCAAAAGGTAATCTCACATATCGGCCATCATGCTGATGCCTTCAGGGCGACTGGAGTACTTATTGGACCGCTTTTCGAGGAGGTCTTGCGCGACCTTTTCCGAGTTAATGACAATGATGTCCTGGGTCAAAAGTCGAGTATAGATAATGTCACCTAGAAGAAACGTCGGTCATGACCGGTGAGGCAGCAGGCTGTGTATCATGGAACAAACCATATTCTTTACCCCATTTTGTGTACGTTTTCCAGGGATGGCCGACATCGATCCCACGAACGTTTCCTAACACTGGAATTGGCGGGGGTCCAGGGGGCAGACGGCGACGTTCGGTCTTCTTATTGCGCAGATAAACTACGAGCAACGCGACACAGACAGAGAGAATGGAGAACTGTGAGGAAAGCACCATTGGTGATGGAATGAGGGAGCGACTCACTGGATTAAAAGGGATGTCCCTATCACTATATAGCTGCCAGCAGGGCAGGGGTCAAATTGCCAACTCAAATGAGGTCCGTTTCACTTTGACAAGAATGTAAGGAACACATTTTTACACAGCCGGGCTCACTAGCGCCCACTTTCTATACTCACCAGACAAGTTGCCGAACTTGTTGGCAGTTGCAGCTGTCTGAGTAGGCGGTGGCGTCAGACATAGCATTCCGCATCGGCGCCCGGTCTATTCAATATCCGGATGGATCCGAAATTCACAAGCCCTCCGGGCACCCCACACCTCAATACATGATTCTAAACGGCCTTGGATGAACATCGGTCGGGGTAGCCCTGACGACTCGGAGAGCTTTCACAGGCTCGAAAATGCTATCTTACAATGCTGCCTTACTACCTACCCCTACTCGTACTGTACATTGTTGCTCGAGCATGTCGGTAGTCCGGCCCGGGTCCCAATCCTCGGAGAGGGGTGCCAGACGAACCGTCGCGGACGAGCAAGCAGATGAGACAGCCCGAGTCTTCGTACATAGACATAGGACTATGGCTTTCGGCCATAGTCCTGCACAAATCGTGTTACATACAGTTCAGTATCGCCGGAAGTGACATTCCGACTCGGAAGTGCGTTTCAAGTTGCGGCAACTTGCGGGATGCACAGACATTACCAAGCGCATTCAACACAAGTGGTTCAATTATAGCCCGTTCAGAATGACGAACGACGCAACGGCGGGAAAAATGACACGACAACGTGACGATGACCACTGCCACTGGCAGTGCGTTGCCCTTGTCCGAGGGACAACACAACACGCACACTGGCAATATTAATCATGGTGCGTGTTGTGCAGTTGCTTCTGCACGTCTGAGTGACGGGTAATTGTATATTGGGTACTACGGGTATGATAATGGGCAGGTACTAGTACTGACTCGGACATGATGTCACATTTAAGTAGGCAATGTATTCCAGGGTAATGCAATGTTGTCTTCAAGTTTCTTGGCGTTGATTACTATGTCGTTTTGTTATACTAGCTATGCATGTCCATGTCATATGCCACCCGGTGCAGACTCCCTCGTCGTGCGCCCACGTCCGCCGGCACACTCCTCCATTCGCTGGCGGACTCCCTCGTCGTCATGTGCCCACGTGACCACGTCTGCCTGGGCCCGCGGACTCCTCTGTCCTCGTACCCTCAGGCTTGTGTCCACCGGCGGACTGAGGCTCCGACCCTGCCAACTTGAATGGCTGCCATACCCTCGCGTCTGCCGGCGGACTCCCCCGTCGTCATGCATCCACGTCTGCTGGCAGTCTCCTCCGTCGTCAACCCTCGGCGGGTACCAAGCTCGATAAACTCAAAATCTCGACGGAGCATACGCTGCATACCATACGAAACAGGCTGAGCATCCGAACTTGAAACAACACGCTGTGTTACACACAACTTACACCTACTGAGCGACCTGTGAGCGACGGACAAAAACCAGACATAGTAAAGAAAACCTTACCTAGAGCCGCCATTTCTGTCTAATACAATGAAACAGAGATCAAGATGTAGGTAGAATGAAGGTATCCACCGCAGCCAGGATACTACTTTACTGCGACCTACTAGATGATCTACCCACGCCACAATTTACCCACGCCACAGCCTAACGGATCCCGGGACCGGTACCGGTTGAACACGAATTTCCCCCCCAAACCTGTTCCCTAAAGGGTCCAGGAATTATTGCATTTCCCTTGTTTCGACGTGAATCAAGCTTTTGTCTTCGCTAACATGTGTTTGTTAGCTGCCAGCAGGGCAGGGGTCAAATTGCCAACTCAAATGAGGTCCGTTTCACTTTGACAAGAATGTAAGGAACACATTTTTACACAGCCGGGCTCACTAGCGCCCACTTTCTATACTCACCAGACAAGTTGCCGAACTTGTTGGCAGTTGCAACTGTCTGAGTAGGCGTGGCGTCAGACATAGCATTCCGCATCGGCGCCCGGTCTACTCAATATCCGGATGGATCCGAAAAAAATTATTGCATTTCCCTTGTTTCGACGTGAATCAAGCTTTTGTCTTCGCTAACATGTGTTTGTATGGATCATCGGGCCTGGATACTGCCATGATCAACCAAGCACTACAGAACATCGCGCTGACGGGTTGCTGGATTGTATGTCGTTCTAGTCGCGATTACTGTCCTCCAATGGCCCGGGGTCATCCGCTACCGGCTCATGAAATACCGCAAGTGGGTGAGCAGCTCAAGGTCCTTGTCCAACTCTTTACCCAATTGCGTGCGACAGTTATAGACTTATAGTAGTAAAAGCCTACCCTTCCTTGCAGTCTCCCATTTCCGCTGTGCCAGTGTGTGCGTAGCCACCGGATCGTTCGAGGTACAGTACTACACTTGGGAGCTTACATGCCTTTTACTCGAAGCGAGGTTTATTTAGTCCTCTGTAACATACATCCCGACTCGGAGTCGACATGCTGATCCGCTGTATCCACCTATGACCTTTCTCATCCCACTCGCGAAATCTCCTCAAGGCCCACTGATTCCTCGGGGTTTCCGGTGTCGCGAGATCCATCCACGCTCCAGCGTCATGCCCGATAGTGTCACTGACAAGTGTGTCGATCCCTTCGCCACGCCGCTCTTGAATGTTACGCGCATGTAATGCCCGTGAATCGAGGCGTTAAAATACACGGTGGCACAACCTCCATCTTGAAGAAGTACCCCGCTAGGGTCAGATACTTTCCTGTTGGGTTCCGCCCATAGTACAAGATGGCCATGATACTCGGAAACAACGCCGTGTGACACATAGTCGATATATGCACCATTCACCAGGCATAATTGAACTTCAATCGGGGATGAAAGAGATGCAAATGATGAGATGACGGCCTCCCGGGCCATCAAGTTCATGTACCGATTGAGTTTCCACCGCTTGTCCACTGGCACGCGGTACATTTGGATTGACTGCACCATGAATTACCAGATTGCAAAGATGCATAGCAATGAACCATGTATCACTTGCAAGATATTAGCCACTTTACTCCAGATACTATTGATATTTTGCTCTTAGTAAAATGACAAATCTAGGATTTGAAAGGTCGACACTGTAGTTGGAAGGCAGCACTCCCATTAGTAAATTATGCCCTGAATAGCTATCCGCCCAGCATCATATCACATACATGATCTCCGGGGAAAAAACCAAAAGGAGAGCAACGAGGATCGATCGATGACCCTTGATTGGATATACACGGAGGATCATTATGACTGCAAATTCCAAGGAACCAGATTAGTATTCTCGTGTGGTACAACGGCAACAGACTCACATGAGACCACAAAGACCAACATAGCGAACCTGTAACAACCCTAAGGTCATCATAATCTACTGGGAAGCACACACCACAATGAACAGTACCGTCACCCATGTCCAGGGTTGTGTCTACAATTTTATCAGCAACCAGGAATATTCTGTTGATAGAAAAATCTTCGGCTAAATTCAACCTATATATAGATGTGATAAGTGAGTGTAATCGCCTGCATATAACACGGCATGGTTCTTTACCTCATCTAGGAAAGTGAAGACTGAGGGCATAGAGATCGATGCATTGTCAGATCAGAAGCAACTGCAGCTACTCACCATAATCATATACTACCATAACAGTAATGTTAATAACAATATATGTTTGTGTTATCGATCTTACAGAGGTGATGGTGAACATACCAGTCAAGTAATTACTCTGTACAAGGTAGATCAGCGCCGACTCCAGAGCAGAGGACATGGTCCTGACAAATGACCTGGAAAGTATTCCGAGGCCGACAGGACGGGACAACTGACTCATCACGAGACTCGGCGAGCAAAACTCGCGGCTCGATTTAGTGGTTTCTCGGGGTGGATTGTACGTATCGTTATAGCCGTCTTTGTGTTATTCCCGCCATCACGATAAGAAGATTGGAAGCGTTCGTAGTGGCTCCGTACGCACGATGCGCGAGATGCCGGGAGCCGAGGGGTCGAGAACCACCGCCAACGGTGGCGATAGCATGTGTATCACTTCGACCAGCACGTCGTTTGCACGCTCAAGCCTAGAGTCGACATCGACTCGAGGCGCACGACCTAATTAAAGGCACACACTCTCGATGCAGCGCGATGCGATGCGCTAATACCCGAGTTCCATGAACACAACATGGTGCCATTTCCAAAGGGTCATAGAAGGCGTTGAACAGACCATGTTACAGGTCCAGGGCCTTTCTTGTTCTGTCCTAGCGCTGGTTACGTTGGGAAGTGGGAACCGAAAACACGCACAGAGCCTTGGCACACGTTGCGTGCTGATCGAGATCTAGGGTATTGGGATCGATGGCTTGAAGCGAGTGGGGAGATAAAACGTCGGGATGGCGATAACACTTTCTTTAATGAAACCATTCTAGTCCTTTTTTCGATCGCCGACGAGTCGAGATGGGCATTGGAACGTTCAAAGGGGGTGATAGGCCGGGTACGAGGAACGAACCGTGGGTGAATGGACGATCAATACCCGAGTAGCAGTATTAGATCGCTGAACGCCCCTCGACGGAACCCTGAGTGGCGCGATCCTATTATCTGATTGGCAAGTCTTGGGTGGATTCGCCCTCATTCTTATCGCAGAAAATCTGAGTGAGGTGGACACTGGATGTGGGGGTTCCTATCCGTTTGCTCAACCATGAACCGCAGACGATTTGTCCAGTTTACGTTGGCTAATCAATTCAGCTCTGTCGATCTATCGCTCATCCTAATGTGCGCGCGCGAACCGCGTATGAGTCGCAACTAGGGGTCCTTCACGAAGCATCAACGGGCCTATTGCCTCAACAAACGAGCACGACGTACATACACGTATCTCGAACATCGAAGACAGACAAACGATGGCCGTCAATGCTCTTTCCGTCGCCAAACAATCCGAGTCGGAGTCGCATGCGACAAGAGGGATCGAACTGCTGCTGTTCATCACGACGTTGTCCAGTTTGGTAAGAGGCTCGAGAAACGCGAGTCTGGTCGCCTGTGATTTCGTGACGGAAAGGACCGGTTCCTGCCGCTTTTGAGGAGTGTGTGGTTCCTGGCCGACGAGGTCTTCATCGGAGACTGGCTCAACTTGGAAACGCTTGTCGGATCATCTGGCGTGTCGACACTCAACGTCGTCGATGTTAACATTGAACGGAAATACTGAAGCATCCAGAACTGAGGGCGAAGAATACAAATTGATCGAGGAGAATCGCGGGATAGAGTAGGATTGTCGTCTACAGGGCGGCCGGGCCAGTTGCGTTCATGTTCAGTCCATCGACGGACATCCATACATCTAGGGAGGTCTCTGTTCCGACTGGACTCCAGGGGGAGGAGAGACGGGAACTATCCGCTACGCTGAAAGTCGTAAAGCCACGGTGATCGCCATGGGAGATGATTTGGAGACGGGAAACAATACAGAGCTGCGATCAAGTTGGACCATTACCGCCGAGGACGAGGTCTCGATGTGCGAGGTGAGGGCGAGCGAATGGTGTGAATAATTGCAGTGCTCAGTGCTCGAAGCAAGTGAGGCCAGGAAAGGACTGCCGGCGGCAGGACCCATCGGAAGGAGTCGCAGCAGAGATACGGGTAAGCTGGATTTCGGAAGCGAGACGGTGTAGCGAATATGCCAGACCAGGAAATGTTCTCGAAGGGATTCGCCGGGCCCGGGGAAGGTTGGAAGAGGGTTGGAAAGGCGCTTCGGGGACGCAGGAGAGGTGTGATGGGGTTCTCCCGGCATTACGGGGGTGAGGGTAGCCTGAATTAATGACTTGTACAAACGGGCGCAGCCTGAGGCTTGATTGTATTTGATGAGAAGTTACATGCATCGAAAACTTCCGCCTGAAACAGCTTTGCAACTTGGAATTAGCTTTCCGTACTTCAAGCTTCATTGAATGACGGGTCGTAGCATGAGGATAGGAACGGAAACTGCCGACAATCATTAAGTAATCAACTACGACTCATCAGTCAAAATATTGTTTCTTGTCTTCAAGTTCCCAGTTCCACTTCCTAGTCAGTCTGTGACTACATATGACGGATCGGACGCGACACGTTCTCAGGGGCTTGGAATATCCTTCCTGAGTCGGACTCCCTGTCCCTCTATCTCACTTCGGTGACATTATATCCTCTGCACATCTCATCGCACTAATGGGGACTGAACTGCTCGTTCTTTAAATCTAGCATGGTGACTGCATGCAGGACCTACTACGGAGGCTTTGTCCGAGTCATGTCCATTTTGGGGCACGAGCTGAAGCGCTGACGCATGGTCTATGTGCGTCGCCCACAGCGTAATCACAGCTTTCGCTGCTTGGATCGACGACACTGGTACTACGTGTCTTGTCCTCTATTGCATGCTGGCTTATCGGACTTGACGCTTAACAACCCCATCCAGGTCCGTTCTCATAATTGTGCTGGCGAAGCGATGCTTAGGTACTAGGTTGCCGTGACAATCAAGACAACTTGAATATCTGTTCAGTGCCAGTGTCGTGGCGTTGTTGATGCTGACGTCGCAGTGCGCAATTCAAATCTTCATGGTGTAGGACGATTACCGAGCCAGACCCCTTAATGTCTCATGCCAACATCATGAATCGCCTGGGCGCTCTCTCCCTCGCCGTGTCCTTGACTGGAGACCCGAATGTCGAACGTCCCGTTTTCATATTCTCAGATTATGACCGGTGGATCCAACGTGGCAAGCGAATATGGATAACGGTGCAATGCGATATGGAACCAACAATGCGATGGTACTGCCGGGAGCCGAAGAATCGAGAACCACCGCCATATTAATGGCGACAGTGCGTTGTACCGGTTCGACGAGCATGGCGTTTGCACACGAGTCAAACCCAAGGTCGATTCGGTGCAGTGCAGAGCGGATGGCCGTGCGTATCATATCAAACGACTACTTTGCGGACGACTTCGCGGCGGCGAATAATAAACTCGAGGCCGCATTCCCAACTTCCCCGTCTTTTTTCTCTCCCAAGACGCCATTACGTTTGGGAACTTGAAAAACAGACAACACGCGCAGAGCCCAAGTTGGCACATGTTGCGTGCCGCCATCATTTATCGAGATCTGGGGTGGCACAAGAGTGGCCCTCTCCTTCTCTTCTCCCCTCCCCACGCTAAACCTGCATCAAACCCAGGGTGGATTCGGATCGAAGATATGATGATCAAGCGAGTGGGGGAGATAGGAAGGGATGCAATAGCGCCTCCTGTAATGGGCTAAGCTAGGCCTTTATTCTGGTCGCCGATATGGTTCAATTGGCAAGCGGGATGTGATACCGGGTACGAGTCAGGGGTAGGCGCATCAGATCGCTGAACGCAAACACCCTTTTCGTGACGCCATGTCGAGCCGAACTAAACCGCGCAGGCGACGGGGTCAGTGTGGCGCGATACTATCTGATTGGAACAGTTCGCCCTCATTCTTATCGCAGAAAATCTGCGTGTGAGGTGATGTGGGGGGTTCCTAGATCGTTTTCCGACCCTGAACCGAAGACGATTTGTCTACCTTCAAGTTTACGCTGGATGATCAACTCCGCCGATCTATCGTATCACAACGTGCGCGTGAACTATGCACGAGGCGCAAAAGGGGGCGGTGATAACCTGTCTTGTGTGAAATGGATATCGATGTCCCAGTCACGGTGCCTATCAACGGGCCAATTACTTCAACAAACGAGGACGACATACATTCACATATCTCGCATACGAAGAAACAACAGATGTCATGATGATCCGAGGGTACAACAAATAGAATTGCGAGATGAAATGAGATGGGATGAGATAAGTGCCGTCAGCCGGCCTCTACGGTTGCACCGCATCGTTGTGTGGTGGTAAAGACTCCGGGCTGGCTTGATCGAGCAGGGAAATGATGTGGTCAATGGCCGTCATGCTCCTTCCGTCTCCAAACAACCCGAGTTGGAACTCGTACGCGATAGAAGAGATAGAACTGGCACTGTTGATATGGTTCATCTCGACGTTGTCCAGTTTGGTAGGAGGGCTCGAGAGACGCCGGGCGCTGAAACTGGTCGCATGCGGTTTCGTGACGGAAAGGACCGATTCCTGCCGTTTGTGAGGAGTGCGTGGTTCCTGTGCGACGAGGTCTTGATCGGAGACCTGGCTCAACTTGGAAACGCTGGTCGGATCATCCGGTGTGTCGACAGTGTTGCCTTTGCTGGACAGAGCGTCTCCGACATCGTCGACGTTGAGATAGACGGAAATACCGAAAGCATCCAAAGCTGAGGGTGACGAATACAAATTGATCGAGGAGATTCGCGACCCAGTCAACGTAGTTGCCATCAGAGCTAGGGAACTATCGCGGGAGAGAACAGAGTTGTCATCTATAGGGCCAATAGCGTTCATGAGCAGTCCGTCGACGGACACCCATACATCCAAGGGAGTCGCTGCTTCGGCTGGACTCCACGGGGAGGGGAGACGGGAACTGTCGTGTATGGTGTCAGGGGATCCTGTAAAGCCATGGTGATCGCCAGAGGAGATGATCTGGAAACTTCCGTCGGATATTGTGGTGGGTAAGAGTACAGAGCTGCGATCAAGTCGGACCATGACCGCAGAGGACGGGGTCATGGGTGTGCGAGGTGAGGGCGAGCGAATAGAGTGAAATGAAGTGCTCGAAGCATGGGAGGCCGGGAAAAGAGATGGACTGCCGGGCGGTAGTGCATCGGAAGGAGTCGCGGTAGAAATACGGCCAAGCTCGATTTCGGAAACGATACTGGAGGACGCCGGTAAGTTGGGCGAAGCGAATATGCCAGACCAGGAAATGTCCGGGAAGAGAGTCGGGGCAGAATGGAAGACATGCTCAGGGTTGGAGAGGGAGCGCTTCGGTGACGCGGACCGAGAGGGTGAAGACGACGTGCGGGCCTTGGCAGAACCTACGGGAGAGTTTGAACCCGTTGCGGATGGAGGGCGTTTCAGGGGTGTCGGGTTCTTTACCCGGGCGCCGATCGGGAAATGTGACAGGCTGACTTGGGCAGCACTCGAAGTGGGTCGTTGCTTGGCGGTAACTGGGGTTGGGAGCGCGGCCGCGGCGGGCGAGGACGGTGACCTGCGGAAGCAGCATGTTATGAAGCGCAGGAAGGCGAGCCAGAGGGCCATGAGGAAACCCGGTGGAGGATGGGTCTCGGCTGGCTGTGCCATTGTCGCGCGATGCGGGGTAACTCACTGAGAAAGGATGGAAGGGGTGTGCGAGTGAACGAGGGTGAGGGGGCTGACATGGCTGACATTCCACTGCTGCTGGTGTGACTTACTGGATCGATCGTCGTCGGCCTCGCGCTCGCAACGTGTTCGCGCTGGGCTGATGCGGACGCTGTGGAATTGCTGTCCGTAAACCCGTAATGAAAGTCGAATGTCTCTGTGATGAACTTCCTCCCCCCCCTCAGCCGCTGCCCTCGTTCGGCCCTTTGGTTTTATTTCTCGGTCAGCGCAGCACGCACGCCCAATGCACTCTTCCAACGACACTCACCACAACCGCTCAATTGCTGGCCCTAGGCCCCCCCCTTCTCCTCCTGCCCCCCCTCCCAGGTTCTCCCCTCACTCCGACTCAGGGCTCAGCGTCTCCTCCAGCTCATCCAGCGAGGTCGGTCCTTCTCTCTTCGTAGCGAATAGCCGGTCGTGCCCGGCTAAACAGATCACGCGCCACCGCGTACTGCCCCGCCCAACTCCCGAACCCTACTAATCTCAACCCTCCTCAGATCATGGGCACTCCTTTTGATCTCGGCGCACAGCGTTTTGAATATCCATTCCCCGAAGCCCAGGGCTCTCCAACCGACCCTTTCCTCCCGCTATCGTCCTCTATTAGTTCACATTCCCACGCCCAATCGCCTCCATGGTCCATCCACATCTCAAAGTCCTTCCCTCTCATCCAACCTCCGCTTGGTAAATTCACAGCACATCCAAAGCTGCGCTCTGCCAACGTACGCGAGCCTCCTGTGCCTCCTGGTCTTGTAAAGAGACGAAGCCGCGTCAACGGCGGCCTGCAACACCAGTCCTCTTCAGAGGAACCAAGTGACAAAAGCGATGTCAACGACGAAATCGCGCGAGCAAAAAGATCCCCGCGATTTGTGCCCACGTTCAGTTTGACTGCCCGACATCCGTCCAAGCCGGTCGACGCAAAGCTCAACCCATCAGTGATGATCCCCGCGAAACAAGCCTCCTCTTTCCTCATCGGGTCTCTCCACCGCCCCACTGTCGAGGGTCATGCAGTGCTTGCTACGTCTCCTAGCCCAACAGAGCGTACTCTGCGTTCACCGGTTGTGAGTGCCTCTGCTTACAATGCTTGAATTGTCGCACAGGGAACGGCAAGTTGCACACCTGTCACCCGTCCCTTCCCTGTCTTCTTCACGATCAGCTGACCAGTCATGCTTACCATCTGAACTCGCAACGTCAGCCGCAGCGAGAGAGAAAAGCGAACCGTGTGCGCAATGGGCTGCACTCTTTTTCGGTCTATTGTTGGATAATTGCCAGCCAGCGTGAGTGAGGCTCTTCTCTCGCAGCGAAGACGTGTTTCATGGGCGTTCTAGTATGCCAATGGGTTTTCGGGTTTCTTGGGTGGTTTTCGAGGGCCTAAGGTCATTGTCTCCATATGCAGTACGCCCTTCCGCATGTCCGTGGACAACGGCTGACTCGTCCACCAGAAGCTAAACCTTGCACGTCCACGATCACAATATATCTATTCCATTGCACATCATATTCCCATGCATGCCCTGCACCACATTCATCCTGTATAAATGAAATGTTGATCATATCACATATGCCCTGGAAGCCTTCACACCGCAGTCATAGTCTTTTATGCAATCTACGATACCTTCCTTCTCACGCTGGGCGCTGTCACCCTTTGTTCTGATGTTCTCTCGCTTGCTGCACGTTCATTTCATTCATTATTCTGGACCCCGCATCGAACATATGTATGTATACTACTACATACCTTCCCATCTACGACGTACAGCCTCTCGTTTTCACCGCCTTGGCCTTGAGTCCATCACGCGGATAATGACCTCCTTGTTACCGTAGGCTTCAGAGCTGAAACTCGAATGCGAGCGAAAAGATGCCTTTATGATATTCAGGAGGCCGGCGCAGAATCACGTCAGAACACTAGTCCTCAACGATAGACCACTACGTACACGACTGACACATCCGCAGCACACTGCCTACCCATTGCCCCCGTGGCAGTGCGAATCATAGATACTTAATCTCTGTCGACGACGATACAGCATCATCCTGATTCTTCCCTCCATCGATCAACATGACCCAATATCCCTACGAGAAAGCGCCTCACCCAGAGTGGATGAACCCTCCCGAGAGCCAACGCGCGCCCTCGCCCAGCCGGAACCCATATGTACTCGGTCAGAGCAGTAGTTACGCCGCCCCGCCCCAGGCGGAGGCCCAATACTACGTGCCCCCGCAGGGTCCTCCGCCCAGCTACACGTACGACCAGAGTCAATCAACTCAGGACAGATCGATGTATAACCCAGACGCCAAAGGCCCAGCAACCCCTCACGACGCGTACGGTGCACCTAGGTCCGCGCCTCAAGCCGCTCCCTATGCCTTCTCGCCGCTGCCGCCGGCGACGTTACCCACGACGAGCCGAGATGGCAACGGCAACGGCGAAGGCGACGGCACGATGTCCCTTGGAACCTTCTTTGGCAGCGATGGTACCCCGCCGATGTGGCAACGCCCCCTGCCGCCTCAGCTTCCCTACTCGGCCTTCCCGCCCATGTGTCTCTTCTCGGTCAACAAGAATCTGACCGGCGGGTTCCCGGCTGTGCCGCCCCCATGTACGCTCAATGTGCACCCTTTTGCGACGCATGACGTCGCCGAGGCGGACTGGAGACGGTATGTGCTGGCTTTTTTTGAGGCGATCGTGGATTGACAAGTTTGCTTGCGAATCAGGTTCTTGGAGGACGTGAAGAAGGCGTCAAAGCTGTCCACTGCACAGCGCATCAAATCAAACGTCATCCCGTTGGTCACAGGGATGAGTCTCGTCAGTGCGTCATCCAGCTCTATGAGGAACGATCGCCTAGTTGATCGGGTACCTTTGTTTTTTACAAATTCGAAAATGCTATTTAACCTACAGCCGGGTTCATGGCGACGTTTGCGATCGAGAAACGGATGAAGAACAAGAACCGACAGGCGGCGAGCGATCTGGTGGATAACTGGAACTACGTTCGTATCTATGCGGGTTTGTTGTGCTCTGCGTTTGCTGACGCGCCGCGGACAGTACTTTTTCGCACCGAGGCGGATGGAGGTGGTGCTCTGTCAAGGGTCTGAGCGTCTGAGCGGTAAAATGGGCGCTGCGCCCTTTACGGATCCGAACCAGCAACACGGCCAGCTTCGGCGCTCCTCTTCTTGCTCCTCCTTTTCCTCCTCCTCTTCCTCGTCCTCCGATGGGGGACGCGGACGTAAGGGCCAAGATTGGAAAAACGGCAAGCATGCTCGCAGGGCTGCGCGGAGGGAGAGGCGGGAGGAGAGGCGGGCGAGGAAGCGAGAAAGACGGCAGGGGAAGGCGCGTGGGGAGAACGAACTGCCGTACCAGCTGGTTGTCACTCCCATTTGAATGTGGGCAAAGCTTTCGAGGGAAAAGGCGTCTGGGGTTGCTGTATTTATTCCATGCCAAATAGCTTGCAAAGTAACCGATAGGCTCGTGACTTGTGATCAGGCGATTGAATCTAATTCTCAGGAGAAAACAACGCAAATGAAATGAGTCACTTGAGGTGTTTGAACCCCGTCGCAAGTCTGTCCAGACGGGCAAGACGTCCTGCGAGGTCGTCTATGGTTTTGCGAGATGCGAGATGGCGACGTGCAAGACGGCAAGGGCAACCAAGGGAAAGGTTTTATGTTTAAGCTTGGCTTGGAATGCCAAACGGAGGATCGAAACCGATGGCAGAGGAACTTTATACAGCTGCATCCAGCCTGGCTTGGGTCGTCCGTCCGTGGGCGCCCACGATTCGAGGACTACGAGAAAACTGGCAGTGTGGCAGAGAGCAATGGTGGTTTGACCCCGACGTATGCTTTGACGACGACAAAATGACGACCGAATCCTGATCATGATCGAGTAGCATGAGCGCAAGTCCACAAAGTTGAAAGACGATCTGCAAATACGTAAAGGCTCCCCACATTGTGACACAGTGACGTTGCCGTAAATTTAATGGATCCCTTCCCCTCCAGGGCGGCACATATATCGTAGTACGCACTCAACATAATCCCCGAAGCAGTTGGCGAGGGACATCCGCCGAGGCCAGCAAGATCCAGTCGCCGAACTCTCTCTCGACGTTCGGAATCCATGCACGATCTTTGAAGAGCCACACAAGTGACTCGCACAGCACTTTTTGCGGTTTGATTCGCGCGCTGCGAAGTGCTCCATGGAAATTCATCTGTGGTGTCCAGAACCGGAGAACCTTTTGTTGACGTGGCAGTCACGGACGCATTAGCAGTGATACATCACAGCTCTGCCACCACCGACGACATTCCAGGAGACGGTCAGACTGTCTACACGTTCACTCGAGTCAGTACACGCAAGAAATGAAAAGGGAAGCACAAGCACCTCGCCTCCACTGTGTCCGAGCTTGTTACGCGCGTCAAGGAAGAGCCTCACGACCGATTGCGGGTCCTCATCGAGCAAGCACTCTGGCAGTCGGAGGAGCCAGAAGGCGTGTCAGAAGGCGTATCGCCAGTGGAGGATGATGAGCCGCGTGAGGCGGTGAGTGCGATGTGGTGAAGGTAGAAGTGTGTTATGGCCACTCGGATATATCCGGGTTCCCATTGTACTAACCCCTGTCGTACAGCCAATGCTAACCGCTGTCGTATCTCAGGAACTGTTGCCACGTCTCTTGCCTATAAGCCGTGGACACGTCTGTAAGTACAAGCGACCTCGACATGTCAGACAACCAGTTGACAATGCGATGCATACTTACTGGCATATTTAATCTTTTCCTTGTCCGACGAACATACAGCATCCTGATTCTTCCCTCACATCGATGGACATGACCCAAACCTCTATCGACCCTCCTGAAAGCCAACGAGACGCGACCCCGCCTCAGGCGCCGGCGCAAGACTACGTGCCCCCGCAGGGTCCTCCGTCACACCACACGTACAACCAGAATCAACCAAGTCAGGACAGATCGGCGAACGTTCCAGACGCCAAGGGCCCAGTAACCACTTACGACGCGTACGGCGCGCCCAGGTCCGCTTCTTCTGCCTTCTCGCCGCCGCCGCCGTCGTCGTCGTCAACGATGGCGAGCCAAGATGGTAAGGACAGCGGTATAATGTCCCTTAGTTCCTTCTTTGGCAGCAAAGGCTCCCCGCCGATGTGGCAACGCCCCGTGCCGCCTGAGCTGTCCTATTCGGCCTTCCCGCCCATGTGTCTCCTCTCGAACAGCAAGAATCTGACCAAAGGCTTCCCGGCGGTACCACCCCCATGTACGCTCGATTTGCACCCTTTTGCGACGCACGACGTGACCGAGGAGGACTGGAGACGGTGCGTGCTGACTTTGTTTGGGCGATCGTCGCGCAGTGGATTGACAAGTTTGCGTGCGAATCAGGTTCTTGGAGGACGTGAGGAAGGCGGCAAAGCTATCCACTGCACAGCGCATCAAATCACATATCTTACCCATGGTCACAGGAATGACTCTCGTCAGTGCGTCATCCCGCTCTATGAGGAGCGATCGTCGAGCTCCTCGGGTTCCTTTTGTTGACCAATTCAAAATACTATTTACCTACAGCCGGGCTCGTGGCGTCGTATGCGATCGGGAAATGGATGGAGAAGAGGAACCGACGGGCGACGGGCGATTTGGTGGATACCTGGAACCACGTTCGTATCTGTCATCTATGCGGGTTTGTTGTGCTCTGGGTTCGCTGACGCACCGCCGACAGTACTTTTTCGGACCGAGGCGGATGGAAGTGGTGCTCTGTCAAGGGTCAGAGCGTCTGAGCGGTAAAACGGGCGCTGCGCCTGTCGCGGATCCGAACCAGCAACGGATGGCGGAGGAATTGCGTCGGCGCTCAACCTCGTCCACATGTTCCTGCTCGTCCAACGACGAGGGACCCGCACGTAAGAGCCAAGATCCAAAAAACGACAAGCTGGCTCGCAAGGCTACGCAGATGGAGAAACGGGAGGAGAAGGAGCGGGCGAAACGAGAGAAGCAGGAGGAGAAGGAGCGGGCGAAACGGGAGAAGCAGGAGGAGAAGCAGGCGAGGAAGGCCAGTAGCAAACACCCCTACCAGCTGGTTGTCACTGTTCTCTGAATGTGAGCAAAGCTTTCGAGGGAGAAGGCAGGTTGTATCTATACCGTGCCAAATATCGTGATTGAATCCATCTTATAGCTGATTAGTTCCCGGTCAATGCCAAATGGAGTATCTTCCCTCTGTCTCTAGTGCTCTGTTTTTCGAGCTCCACGTCCGTCGTCAGCAGCGACTCAGGTAGCCTCTTCGTCGTCGATGCACCCGATCTCCGTCCGCACTTTTTGATTTTGATACTCGATCATTGCTCTTCACTTTTCATCTTGATGCGCTGTCGTCCATTACACCAATTTGCAAAACTATGTAATGGCACATGCGTGGGTCGCGGCGACCAGCCCTGCGAACACGATCGCACCCACGAGTGAATACAACGTTTTTTTGCCTGTGTCGCGTCCATTGACAATAAATATTCTTGGAGTTGGTACTATTGATCGATCCGGAGTGTGGCTGTGTACATAACTCCAAGACCGCATCAAGCTATCGGACCCGCACATCCTCCAGCACCACCTTGACACACGATTTGCCCAGGGCAAGAGGCATTCCGCTCTGTCGAGGATGTCCACAACCTCACCATGGCCAAAAAGGCCCCGTCCAGCCATGATGGCAAATTATAATGACAAGATATTCCTCACTAGCGACAACTCCCTCTACCACACCGCAGCCTGGGGTCGTTATTATGCCGACGTCACCTCCATCGGCGGTAGATCCGACGAAGAAATGTCCCGTCTCGCAGGCCAGGTTCTCGTCAGCGCATTCGCGGTCCCAGTCGGGCAGCATACCGCCCTCCTTGGGCTACTCGCGCCGGTCTTGTGAAAGATGGTGTAAGTCGCCGTCTGTTTACCAACATTTCCTCACTTATGTTTTCCAGCTTTCGAGAGACGTCCTCCTGCTCTCCCCAGCCCAGATCAAAATCCTCTACGGATTTCTCGAGGATTCGTTCGACCCCCTCACTCTCTGCGCATCCACGGCGCCCATCCTCTCCTCACTCCTCTACAGCCCCCTCCTCTCCGGCCCCTCTCTCAACTCTAACAGGTCTACAGCACCGTCAAAATAAGCATCCTTCTCGACCTCGTCAAGCCCCTCGACGGCTTTGGCCCGAAACAAGTCGAAGCCTACTTCATGGGCTTCGCACGTCGCGGCGAACTCCACATCTGTCTAGACCACATGCCACAGAGACCATCTCCTTTATCGACGAGCCATTTGCCCACTCTGACAGGACCGCCGTCTCCGGTATGAGCAGCCCGACAACACTACTGTCCTCATCCGAGCTCCTGCGTACCCGCTTGAGCACCCTTTCAACGGCGCTCCACAATGCTGTGTGCGTGATCGACCCCGATGAACAAGTTGGGCACCAGTCCGCGCAGTCCGCCGAGCTTATTGCTGCGGCCAACGCCGAACAACGAACACCGCGCCTTCTTTCTGCGCAAAGCACAAAAACTGATCGAGGAGCAAAAAGAACAGGAAGACGCCAAAAAGAAGGAGATTGACCACACGAGACGGGCGATTGAATCAATCAGGATGGTAGAGATCAAGAAGCTCCCTTAGGACTTGATGAAACGCGGCGGGTTCAAGGTGTCAATCGCGGTGCGTCCTGGTCCTTTGTCGTTCTCTCTATCATTGATACCTTGTCTAGGATGTGGACGATTTGGGCAAGAATAGATCGGAGTCGAGCAGCTGGAAAAGGAGAAAAAACGGGCGTTGCGAATTGACCATATTGGGTGGGCGTATTGCAAAGAAGAGCGCCCGTTGCTCACGCAACTTGAAGGCTATGCCGGCTGCGAGACCTCTGACACACTGCAAAAAGCACGAGTAACGAACTGCCTGGAGGTGCGCCACCAGGCTGTGGCGACCAAGAAGCGGTTGAGCCGAAAGACTATAAAGCGCACCTGGGGTGTTATTGGGTGCGCGCAAGGAATAATATGACAGACAACAGGCGGTGGCGGAGAAGATGGAGGAGGAAAGGAGGCAGTTAGAGGAAGAGTAGGAGGGTGAGAGGGCGGAGGAGCGGGTGAGTGTTTCTTGGTTGATGTCAATGTGTGTAGTGGGACTGACCCCGGATTACAGAACGACGTGCGGCAGGAGAGCCTGGAGAGGCCGAGGTGGCGAAGGCCAACGTATGCTGAGAAGGAGCATAGAGTGGAAGCCCGGGTCACGTGTTGCTGTTGGGTTGCCCGTCGGTGCCAACACTGGGCTGCCCCGTCCGAAAGCAGCAGGGACGCAGACGGGTTCGTGACGGTTCCCGGGCCGGAGAAAAAGGTGTGGAGATCGCGGCGGTTAATGAGAGATTGATTCGTGGTCGGGTCGAGAGTTTCTTTTCTCTTCTTTTCCTTGCACTGTACAGTCATGTCCGTTCTTGATCTTTTCTTTTTCCTTGCCCATGATCCATTTTCATCTGTCCCAAAACATACCACGATTTCACTGTATCTGTAGCCTACTAGGTACTAGAATTTTTTTACCTTTTTTTATTGATTAGAGTTGGACTAACTACAATGTGAATTTTGCATGCACTTTCATTGGTGGCTTTTAGTTTCCAATTCCCAGAAATAATGATAATATTCTGTGCTCAACATTGGAATGTGCACTACATACCTCAAGTTACTTAGCCAACAATGTTTTTGCTCCACATTTTCTATTTTCATTTGTGAACTAACATGCATCATGCCAGTGGGTGCAACATGACTGAGTACATTTCTATAGGTTCTTGGCTGTTTCAACTCTTTCTCTTTGCCTTTTGCATCTACTGTTCTTCTTCAAAAGTCTTGATGTTCTGACTCCTTCCATGCTGCCATAAAGGAAGTTCATTCAAATTGCTGAGAATACAGGGTTATTAAATCAGAAATGAAAGATATACTTGACACACTCATCCGATTCTGAAGAATGACATTCAAAATCTTCTCTATCTTCTCTTCTTTAGATGCTTTGCCATACAGATCAGAAATCCCCTTCATAGCTGATTTCACCCTCTTGGGTATGTCTGATGTCTTGTACTTTTGAGCAGCAGATAGAAGTGGTTGAGGATCTTTTTGATGGAAAAGATAGAAAGAATGCTCCAGGATGAGCAGTATATCTACAAAGCAATGTAATAATTGATTTTGTTTGTATTTGTTTCAAACAAAATTTAGAAAAGAAACTATATATATATACCAATAGTGGTTAACAGGATTTGCTTCCAGGTACCCATATTAACCTATGATTGTCAATTGGATGGTAATACAAAATAAAATTGAGGAGAAATTCACAATGCTGTTAGGCTTCAGAATAGAAGATGTGCTGGTAGCCAGAAAATTGGACTGAATAATAAATGTTATAACCAAAAATGAATGTAATTAATTCACATACTGCTGGATTGTGAATAATCTGACAATAACAAATTGATTCAAATAAAACCAGGACATTATTAAAACAAATTCACTGTCTGTAAAGTAAG
Organism: Leccinum variicolor; assembly: GCA_038091415.1. NCBI lineage: Eukaryota > Fungi > Basidiomycota > Agaricomycetes > Boletales > Boletaceae > Leccinum > Leccinum variicolor. The sequence goes on along the minus strand of JBBPOK010000062.1, from coordinate 5,371 downwards.
AAGCAGATGTGATCAAAATTGAATTTGTACAATGTGTATAACCAATACTTACAGTCTGAAATTTATATAAAATCATGTTAATGTTAATAAATTATCACAATAGTAGTGAAGAACATACATCCTGCCAGTGCCATTTATGACATGATATGTTAAATACAACATAAAATGAGTAAAATGTATGCTGCCAAAAATAACATGCAACAACTTACAGCCTTGAAGTGAAGAAGTGATAGGTCAACAAAAAATGGTAAATTAAGATGAGTAATATACTGCATACCATCTGAAAGAAATCCCGAGCATTTATCATTAGCTTTACCATATTGCAAGATGTAAATATACCTCCTATAGTTCTCAGAAATAAATAGTTAGTATGTTATTATCACTGTCCTAGTAAAACATAACTGACAATCTGTAATAAATAAAATAAAACATAATTAATATGTTGAATATGTGATTTGATGATAACAAAAAGCTTACCAGCTAAATAAATCACAATAAATGTGAGATGAAAATGTATATCAATGATGGTGATAAAGTAATAAAATGAAACAATATACATTCTGGAAATGAAAAGAACAGGATCAACAAATATGATCAATCATCAAAAAGATAGCAACTTATTGATAACATACCCTCTGTGTGAGAATAGAATAAATTATGATATTACCATTACTATTATTGAAATTATTTCAGAATGGAAAACTCACAAACTAGTAATAAAAGAGCAGATCAAGAGATAAATGAATATCACATGCTCAGTATCACCACTGTCTGGCACATTTCACAATGCAGAACTCACATACTGTCATTTCCAGATCAGAATAGATGGACATGGCATCATCAGCATCACTACTCTTTGGCACATTCTATAATGCAAAACTCACATACTGTCATTTCCAGAACAGAATAGATGGACATAGCATCATCAGCACCACCACTCTCTGCCGTATTCCACAATGCACAACTTACTCCCTGTCATTTCCACAGCACAATAGATGGACATGGCATCATCAGCATACCACTTTCTGTCATATTCCACAATGCACAACTCACTTGCTGTCATTTCTAGAGCAGAATAGATGGACATGGCATCATCAGCATCACCCTCTCTGGCATATCACAATGCACAACTCACTGGCTGTCATTTCCAGAGCAGAATAGATAGACATGGCATCATCAGCATCACCCTCTCTGGCATATCACAATGCACAACTCACTGGCTGTCATTTCCAGAGCAGAATAGATGGACATGGCATCATCAGCATCACCCTCTCTGGCATATTCCACAATGCACAACTCACTGTCTGTCATTTCCAAATCAGAATAGGTGGACATGGCATCAGCAGCAGCATCACCACTGTCTGGCACATTCCATAATGCAGAACTCACATACTGTCATTTCCAGATCAGAATAGATGGACATGGCATCATCAGCATCACTACTCTTTGGCACATTCTACAATGCAAAACTCACATACTGTCATTTCCAGAACAGAATAGATGGACATAGCATCATCAGCATCACCACTCTCTGCTGTATTCCACAATGCACAACTTACTCCCTGTCATTTCCACAGCAAAATAAATGGACATGGCATCATCAGCATCACCCTCTCTGGCATATTCCACAGTGCACAACTCACTCCCTGTCATTTCCAGAGCAAAATAGATGGACATGGCATCATCAGCATCATTACTCTTTGGCACATTCCACAATGCACAACTCACTAGCTGTCATTTCCACAGCACAATAGATGGACATAGCATCATCTGCATCACTACTCTCTGGCACATTCCACAATGCACAACTCACTGGCTGTCATTTCCAGAGCAGAATAGATGGACATGGCATCATCAGCATCATCCTCTCTGGCATATCCCACAATGCACAACTCACTCCCTGTCATTTCCACAGCACAATAGATGAACATGGCATCATCAGCATACCACTTTCTGTCATATTCCACAATGCACAACTCACTTGCTGTCATTTTCAGAGCAAAATAGATGGACATGGCATCATCAGCATCACCCTCTCTGGCATATCACAATGCACAACTCACTGTCTGTCATTTCCACAGCACAATTGATAGACATGGCATCATCAGCATCACTACTCTCTGGCACATTCCACAATGCACAACTCACTTTCTGTCATTTCCAGAACAGAATAGATGGACATGCCAGGCTTCATCAGCATCACCACATTCCACAATGCAGAACTCACTGTCTGTCATTTCCAAAGTAGAATGATATGATATAAGTTAAAGCAATTGTTACACATTTAGTGAAATGACAACTCACTCCCTATTGTTCCATCAGTGCAATAAAAATAATTAGCACATATTCAAATTTTATGTATCAGCTCATTCATATTAAAGCCTCATCTTACCCAAAAGTGTGGAAACCATTTTGCCAGTTTTTCGGAATCTATAATATCCATACTGTGCATGGGAAGTACAGATTGATGCAACTTGTCAATGTCATATATGACACTTTTAACATTATACCATTAGTCTTTGAAGAATATTCAACTTTTGATACTCACTCTCGAACTGCATATCTAACACACAATGCTATATTTGTTTCTTGGGCAGTAACAAATAGCATTTGCAAAGCCTCATTCAGAGCTCCAGCTGTCTTTTCCAGCAATATGTTACATCCCTCATTTGAGTTATGCATCCCTTATATACATTCAAATTCCATGAGCTCAATCATTTATTACAAAAGAAAATCATACCTTCAATCCGAACACCACATTTTGGTGGATGGTTCAGTTGAGAGAGACGACCCCATATATCAGCTTCCTCAAATATTCCATCAATGAGCATCTGGGCCTTTTCCACTTTCTCTTCCCGTGGCAGTCATTGGTCTCCTCTGGGCAGATTGCTCATGGCTACAGCCAGTAGTGCATCAAACTTAGTGAACAACACAATAACAGGCACTAGAAAAGTAGTGAGCAAAAAAAACCTTACCACAAATGAACTCACCATTTCTGGTATCACACTCCTTGAAAAACATCTCCTCAGAGCGTTGGATTGCCCGACCCAATTTATCCATTGGGATACAGTACCTAGTATACAGAGTATCAATGACCACTTCCCGCAACTGATCAAGCTGGTACCAGATGGCATGAATGCGTTTTTTGAGAGATGTCGTGTTTGCACGATCAGCAATGAACTTCTTGAGTTGTTGAAATTCATGTGCGGAACCGGCCTCGAAACCTCGCGAGTCATGGAAGACAAATTTGTCATTGCTCCGGAAAACCAGCTCATTCTCGATGTTGTGTTCCCCGCGCTAGCGTTCATTGGTAAAGATGCGCGTCGAATCCGAGCCCACTGAGTATATCATGATACTCACCACCCTGGATCCCTCGACCTGGGTCAGGTCAATCTGGTCGCATGGTTCAGTAGGCCAGTCATCCAACGTATTAAAACAAGTACCCACCTTGTTGCCCTTTCCATCATAGACCTCCGGGTTTTCGGTAGTGTTACATATCGCACGGAGAATGGTCGTCTTGCCAGCGTTCGCCCGCCCAATGATAAGGATCCTGAAGCGGCCAAATTTCTCTTGGATGTTTTCAAAACCGCCGGTCTGGTTTGTCTCTGAGTTCGAGTTCGAGTTCATATCTGGATTCTGAGCCTGTCGAAGAAATTGTCGAATTGTGAGGGCGGGGAAGGAAGAAACAAGTGCACGTCGATCGATCCCCATCTGCTTCCGACATCCGCTCCAGTGGCAGTGGTCGGGAGCATTTATTCGTCCGAAACATCCGAAGTCTCCGGACGGCATGGGCATTGAAACGAGCAAGGGGGCGGGATGGGTGTGCGGTCTCGAGCCTGCAGAATTCGTCGTCAGTGGTACCGCTACCCCGACCGCCGGCCTACACTTAGTAGTTGTGCTCAGTGAGAGTCCGCCGAATTCGGTCGAGAACGGTCAGGGAACCATAATGAAGGCGATGAAACCGTAACAGGCGCGCTTGCCGAGATCGCTGTGGTTTGTTTTCTAGCAAGGTTAATAAGAGAGAATCGCCATTTGAGTTGTTTTGATGTCTGGTGTTCAACTTTGTTTGACCATGGCTCGTCTTCGACGCGACACCAATCCCGCCCCCGTCGCCCCGCCCCTCCGCATATTCGCGACGGGCACTGTCTTCCTCACCCATTCACTTCTCGTACACTCACACCCACTCCCAGGCACTGTATCTCGCGCACAGTCCGTACTCACATCTCGCGGCGGTCCTGCTCAACATGTCCTCGCACTCCTCGCTCAGCTCGCTGCAACAGTCCCGGCAACAGGCGACGTCGAACCCATGCTCATTGCATCCCTCGGCGCAAACACAGAAGCCCTCCGCCTCCGCGACGCCCTCGAATCAGCAGGCATACGCACAAAATACTGCAAAATCTGGCAAAACCTTGGCGTACCCACCGCATGGGTCGTCCACGCCCGCGACACCGACGCACGCACCGTCATCAACCACAACCCCCTTCCAGAGGTCTCACACGAAGACTTTATTGCCATCCTCGGTCCCGTACTCGCTCCAGAAAATTACGTCGGATTTCACCTACCACAGCCTCCGTCCAACGCTCCCCCCATCCCGCGCGAGCAACAGTCTCCCTCACCCGTTCCCCTGTTTCCAAACTCCTTCGCCCCACCGTCTGCACCGCGTCCGTCGACGTCGAACCGCCCCGCCACCTCGACGAACAGCGCGCCCCCACCTTCACCGCACTCTTACAGCATCCCCAGCCCGAGTCTGCACTCCCCCGCACCCTTTGACTGGCTCCACTTTGAGGGCCGGAGCGTTCGCAACACCCTTGCCAACATCATCGGCGTAGACGGTCTCGCCCGCGAACGAAAATGGCGCTCCCGATGCGTCATCTCTGTCGATCTCGGGCGTCGCGCTCGTGAAGGCGTTCATGCGGTCTGTCCCCTCCCTTGGCACAATGTCCGTTCACTGATTTAATAGGTCATGCTTGACAGCTCCTCCCACACGCAGACGTCATCTTCCTCGCCTCCACTACCTTTCCCTCCCTCGCTAGCTCAACCCAGCCTGGTCAACCTCCCTCTGCAACCTCGATCTCCTCCGGCGCTGCACCGACCTCTCGCGCAATGATCCTCTCCCTCGCGCGCCATGCCCCACCGCACGCCCTGCTCGTCCTCAACGCCGGCCGTGACGGCGCCGCACTGCTCAGCCTCCCCACGAGCGAGTACCTCCAAAGCTCCGGGTGGAGTCCACCCTCGAACGTCCATCACGATCATCGCGCTTCCGATCACGCGCACCACGACTCTCAGACCTCAAACGGCTCGCGGTCGACGCGCGCGTGGGACGGCGTCGAGAGCGTGCGGTCTGGTTCCGATTTCTGGGCGGGGGTTGGAC